>JAPWTK010000166.1:720000-943416 GCA_029963805.1 Aromia moschata
TTTTTGTAAATAGTAATAGTAGCTGTTTTGGGGTTATATCACTACCAATTTCAAATGTTTATTCATAGCCATTATGAATATATGTATATGTACCATGTACATACATACATAATGTACATGGTTGTATGTACAGTGTCACACATAAATTCCACATCGTATGGATTTTTTTACTTAATTGATATAGATATGTAAGTAAATTTTAGCTTTTTTAAAATCTTGATTATTAACCATTAGTGTTTGCTTAAAAAATGATGGCAAAAATTACATGCACATAAGCATTCTCATGATTGATTTGTGGTACCTAATTATCGAATTTATTTTTTTGAAAAAATGGCATTATTTAGTATTTACTTCAACATTTATTAATAACATTTATTAACGAAGTCGCCTTTGGAATGTATCCAAAGGCGACTTCGACATAAATAAACGATTTTAGGTGGGTTTGCCTAAACTATAGAATAACACAGACGTGAACTAGAGTAAAAACATTTAAAAAAATCACAATTGTACTAGAGTTGAAATTTGGTACCTGGATAAGAAATTAAAAAAAAAAGGATTTTTTTCCTTTGAATTTTTTTAAATTTAAAAGATAATGCCGTTTCTCATTTTTTTTTGGAAAAAAATCAAATTTGAAAGTTACCAAAAAGGCACTTGATTGTTTATGTACATGTACTTGACGTTATTTTTTAAGCAAAAACCAATAGCAAAGTTAAAAATTACGTATGTATATTTACACACTTCCATGTACAGACTTTATATGTATGTGATAATATACCGTGTGTGTAAAGCCGACATCGGCCAGTTATGAAAAAAGGACAAACAGAAGTGAGACAACAGATAAGAAGCAACCGCACACACATTGAAGATAGTGATGGAGTAAGACCGGCCCTCTCACCACCTGTGCTTGTTCTTAGAACGAGAAGTGTAGCATTTGTCCTCTTTCACAACTGGCCGATGTCGGCTTTACACAAACTGTATATCTACACGGATATACACCGTGGTCCGTAAAGCTTAGAACATAATATATTGACAGCCTTATTATTAGACGTCAATTAAAATTTTATTCTTGAAAAAAGTTAGTTCTTTTCCAAGAACGAAGGAAGTCACAATATACGACTTAAATATATTATATCGGTGCAAGGTAAAGTACCCTAAACATCAGAGACAGAAAAAAAATTATATGGCAAAAACTGTTTTATAATGTCATTCCATATTAAATTTTCAGTGGCGTAGATAATATAATCCTCTTTCTTCTTAATTCTTTTTATGGCCGAATCTGTACAATAAATCCTCAAAATAAGGTATTTATAATCACAGAAAGTCAGTCCTTAAAGAATCACCCTGTACCCAATGATCGATCAGGTTAACGGTCAATAACATTGACATCGCTGGATTTATCCGTACGCATAAGGGGAATAAAACTTACAGTAGTAAAAACTAAGACGTATGCCAGCTGTAAACTGGTACTTTTACGACTGCCTTTCGAGTTTAAATAGTGGACATAATGGTCTTTGGCATCTCGCATCCAGTTTTATTGAGACAAGTGTTCAACAAAGACGTTGAGCAGAATGCCGAGACTAAAATATTAATGACGGTGAATTAAGGGTAATAAAATGCGTTTGTAACGTAAGGTTAACGTCTTAGTGGAGAATGCAGGGTAGAAACAGTGATCAGAAAATCATTCAGAGATTATGGAAATGAGAAATATTTCAAATGGAAAGCCCTACTTTATAGGCAACTGGCCCCTATCTCTAAGGGGTCAGTAGAGGCATTATGTCAGCTAACCAGCATACCAAAGTTCATTAAAATGGAGATAGTGCAGCATCTTCAAAACAAAAATATATAATTTAATATATCATGGTAGATATAATATATCGTCCTAACTATAAAAAATATAGTTTTGTAATTTTCCAATAAAAAAAATACGTAAATAAATTTTAATTGGTTATGTTTATTTAGTGTATGCAATTTTGTTTTTATGTAGAAACTTATGTTAAGTAATGAATATTGAAAAAAAATTATGTGAATTGATATACAAAAGTCGAATAGTAAAGTAACATTTTCGTACGTTGTGCTTTATAGTTGAGTTCATAATACATTTTGACGACCCTCATACAAAAGAAATAGTTGAATCACTGACATGTACAGCTCTGTGCAAAAAAATAGCACCATAGTGAATACTCAAATTAACACAATAATCACGTATTGACTGCTCTGCTATGTGCATTCAAAAGTGTTCTAAGATATTTGTTTGAGATCCACTGACTTTCTGAAACTAATGAAGTCCGGGGAATTCCCGTTTCGGTAGGAGAAATCCCTGTTTCTCTAAATAAAATCAATATTGACCTGTGTAAAATAATAGCACCAATTCAGTCTATGATAACAGTTCAACGCCGTAACATCTAAACATCTTTCAGTATAGAACAATGAAGTCAAAGGTAAAATAATATATACCTATAGGTAATATCTGAATTGAATTTTAATTTAATTTAAAAGATTAAGTGGGTCGTGGAAAACATTGCACGAAAGAAGAACGTTTGTTCATAAACAAATTCTTGGCTAAAGGGAAAACATACAAATTTATTAGGGAAGTGGTCGGATGTTCTAATAAAATGATCAGTAAAGTCAAAAAATTTAAAGAAAAAGAAGAAAAAAGAGGCCGAAAGAAAAAACTATCTTTAACTGATGAAAGAAGCATCCTAAGACTAACAAAAAAATCCTTTTATAATGTCAGCTCAAATTAAAAAGGAATTAAATCTCAATGCAGACACATCTACAATAAGAAGAAGGCTCATGGAGAAAAACTGGATGGCCAGAACTCCTACGAAAGTACCGTTACTCATTTAAGCTGGCCTCTCGCACAATGGACAAATATCCTCTGGACAGATGAGTCGAAAATTGAGTTATTTTGGACTCCAGGCTGTAGAACATTTGTCCGCAGACCATCGAGAGATGAACTTGTGTACCCCAGTGTACAGTCAAGACCGTTAAACATGGCGAAGCAAAAATTAATGTGTGGGGTTCTTTCTCGTATCATGGTACTGGGCCAATATTTTGGATCAAGCCTACGATAACCGCATTAGTCTACGTTGATATAATGAGAGAAGTAATGTTGCCCTATGTAGACTGGAATATGCCGCTCAGATGGGTCTTACAGCAGGACAATGATCCAAAACACATCAGCAGACTAGCAAAAGGCTTTTTGCACAAAATCGAGTTCAAGTTATGGAATGGCCCGCTCAGTCACCAGCCCTGAACCCAATTGAAAATCTTTGGGCAGATGTTAAAAAAGCTGTTTTTAAAGCAAAACCGAAGAATACGGCAGAATTCTGGTAATCGTGGGAGGCTATTCCATTACAGCGTTGTCAAGCGCTGGTTGACTCTATGCCACGGCGTTGTGCTGGTGTTTTGAAAAACAAAGGTTATACAACAAAGTATTAATATGTTACAGTTTAACTTTTTAATTTTATTTGATTCCTTATACAGTAATTTGTATGTTTCACGAGCGGTGCTATTTTTTTTGCACAGTAAAAACTTGAGATATTATAAGTTAACTGAATGTGCTACATTTATTTTTAGTTTATTTGGAACAATATGTTATATATAATGTTTTGTTATATCACTACTCTTTTGTAATAAAAAGCTAAACAGATTCAACTAAGGCTTGCCTTTTATATTTCATGTATTTAATGTAAAATACAATCGGTGCTATTTTTATGCACAGAGCTGTACATACATATGTATGAAATAACTGCCTTCATGGCAATGGCAGAAACGAGACGCTCCACAGAGGCGTACGCATCATAAATATGATACACGAAAGTAATAGTAGCCTTCAGCACGTTTGCCATAGTTTATTATGAAATTATGTTACACTATTCAACATATTACTTATAGCGGAGGATATACAACAGCACCACGCGACTATCACGCGACTACTGAAATAAATACAAATTGAAGCGACCCCTATCACATGCTATGCGAGTTGCCTATATGTTCCAATATGCCCACTTTAGTAATCAGTAATAAAAATTTCCGGTATTTAATCGACATATTTCTCCTCGTATTTCTCTATATTCTGAATAATATTGATGTTAAAATAAAATATCAAATAAATGCAAAAAACAATTATGAATATTTGTATACTGTAATTTATATACTATTTTAGGGGGAGAGGGGAACAATTTTTTTCTAGTGAAAACTATAAACCCGATCAGCCCCATCTTTGACGTGTAAATACCAAATTCCGAATTTATAATTTTAAGTAAAATTGTAGTTAAAAATCATTGGTTCTTATAAATATGATCATTATTTTAATTTATATATTTTTTGCAAGATATTGTATTTTTTTCTAAGGTGTTGAAAACTGCAATGTAATGCATATTTCTTCATACACAATAGCCTGTATAACGTAACCGAAATTAGATAACTGAAATTGAAAGTATGACTATGAACTTATTTAAAAAAACCTTGTGCCTAAGCTAGATGTATACAGAAGTTTGACCTAACAGTACCTAATAATGTAGTCAAACTTTCTACACTCTCAGTTTTAATTTATTTTTTTTATGTTACATAAAAAATCTAATACGGAAAAAACGCCTCATTAATTTGTGATCCCAAATTTTTGAAGCGATTAAAGGTCAACCGATTTAATGTCTAAACAAAGGCTGATTCATTTATATTATCAGCTACTGTAGCGATACCTTCACTAACTATGATATATTACTGTAAAAATTACACCACGCCTTGATATTATCTTAATTTAAAGAAGACATCGCCTGGCCAAATAGTGGACAACTATGTAATATTATTATTAATTATTTACAAAATATACACTACATCTATACATTGGTTTGTTGGATGTTATAAATTAAAAATGAAAATTCCACCTGTCAAAACGTTACACGTCCACAAGGTCCAAAACGTTACATGCTCAAATATTATTTAACCTTATTTAACAATTATTGGACATGTAATGAATACTTTATATCGTAACAAAATCTTTATAAAGATAAATAATTAAATTTAAATATAAATAAGTATAAATAAACATATAATTTGGGGAAACAGAATCGTTTAATATTAAATTTGGCTCATCTTCCTTATCCTGAACTTATCAATTTCCAATTGATTTGAGCTGGAAGTCTAGCCACTTGCAGACTAAAATGTGCTAGGTAGGGGTATCAATATCTTGAAGCATTTAGGAATCATATAAAGGCAAAGAAGATTCTCAGTTCTCAGAACTGTCAAACTCCATACACGCCCCAGTTATTTAACTGATTACAATATAAAATCTAATCAATTTCAAATTCATTGTGTAAGCTTTTTATGGTAATTATATTTGAAACAAATCACAAAACCATTACAAATGCACAATTATTGGAACTTTACTAAAACTATATTACAGATCTGTCACTTCCGACGAATATCTCCCGAATCCCCGCTTCCCCGTTTCCTTGGTTCCTCGCGAATGTTTGTTTTATTTCCAAGCACACCATAACTCAAAAATTCGCTCGGGTCCACTTGAGTCGTAGACCGCTATCTACTACTGACAATTGTGATAAATAAATGTAGGTACCATATTTCCAATTGGAATATGAAATGAAGTGTGTAAATGGTCTTTTGAAGTATGGTGGGTACAAAAAGCTTATCATACGGAAAACAGACTGACAAACAAGCAGATGAGCAATCAAAAGAGCATACTAACAGAGATAAAGTTGTGTTTTGCTCAAGCTTAAAATGCCGACAATTCGGAATATTTTAGACACTTTAATTAGGCGTACGAATACTTTTTTAAATTGTTTTTCTAATATATGTAGTTCCGTTTCACTACCGTGAATGAGGAAGTAAATCGAACACTGTTTTTCTAGTACAATTAAGTGTGAATATTCTTTTTATGCAAAAGGCAGGATCTTAATACACATAACAGAGTCATACAACAACAGCTTTTCCTTTCATTGTTTTTGTCACATGCGGTAGATAAAGGCCTTCTAAAACTTTTGTCACGAAAATACATATCATTAGGCTCGGTAAAATTTTAATGAATTTTTATTAAAGGTGTAACAATAACCTATAGAGAAAGGGGCAACGAGAGTTTTTTTTTTTACTAGATTGTGATCTCAGATCCTTGAAAGCTGCACCTTAGAAATACCCACTTCGCTCATACTTCATACTATTATAATGAGAAAAATATTAGACTGTTAAGAATTTATGCATTACGGAGAAAAAAAATCGTATAAGAGTATCTACTACTTGAAAAATTTGGTATGTATTTATGACGTAAATTAAATAATTATTTTCTGGTGTTATGACGCAAAAAAACATTGTTTTCATGCTTTTTGTTAAATTAATGTACACCGACTCATATCAGTTCATTCAAAATGACGCATTTAAGATAATGACATGGCATTTCCAACGATTAAGTACATGTTCGCTCTAACATTGGTTTCACAAAGTAACAAAAACTGCGAATATGCTTTTTCCTTTCAAAAATATATAGTGTTCCTGAATTGGCTATATTAATCAATATAATTAATGTTCTTTGAAATTTTGAGATGGTGAAAAGAAATTAATATTTTTAGTTTTTATTAATAAAATGGATGATATCAAAAAGAATTATTCTTTTAATATCATCCAATTAAAATCATATCATGTATTAATGTATTTTAAATAAACTGGTTATTATTTTATTGCATTTTACAAAAAAGAGGCTCGCGTTTGAGTAAATGTTACAGTTAAATTGTGGATAAATGGTCCAAAATCTTTAGGACCATTTGCCAAAAATGCATTTTGTTCCTAATAAATATCTAGGTATTTCTTGTTTCTAACACTTCCTTCTAAAGTTAAAATTAACATAGGTACTTACAACACATGTTACAGTTATTATACTCAGGAGGATCATATTGTATTTCCAAAATTTTTGGTTGTAAGTTTACTTGTATTTAGAAGAAACTAATTTTATCTGTAAGTTTAATTTTAATTTTAGACAAAGAGTGTTAATACAGAAATTCTTATTTATTTAAGACCAAATTGTATTTTAAATTTAAAAATTTAGCTCAATTTTGTAACAGACCTGATGATGGGAAACAAGTTTTAAATCCCGAAACTAGTTGCTTAAATACACAAAATTTATAGAGACATTATAACCAAAATTGGATAGTTTTATTACAATTACTTTTAATCCTAAAAAAAGTTGTAATGGTCGCTGCCGAAATCCGATTTGCATTTTTATTAAATTATAAGCACAAAAAACATTCATATTTTACTATCTCCGATCATATACTAGGTACATCTTAGATGAATGAATCATTTTTTTGTTGTTGAACTGACACAATAAATGAAATTTAAATAACAAAGTTATTATTATTCACGTGTCAATGTTAATTTGCATACACTGCTGAATAAGTAAGTTGTTTTTCCTTTTTTCGTTTAAATACAATTTGGTATGTAGGAACGTGTACTAAAATATGCCTAGACAAATTCGGGCATCTACTAACTGATCAAATTGTATAATCAGTTATAGTTGTAAACATGCACGTGACTGGCAAACCAATTTGTTTTTCTTCACTTTTAGACATGCCAATCTTGTACATGTTACCATAAGTCAAACCTTAAGAGGCATCTAATTTTTTACTTAAGTTGTTAGTTGAACACGAGATAGAACAGATAGAATAGAGTACCTACATACATGTACTTACATACATATGTACATATAAGAAGCCTACTTATGTATGTATGTATTTCCTCGTCACATGTACAAATTTTGATGCAGTTTTTCATAAGCCTTAGATGACCAGTGACCATACTTTATTGCTTAAAAAAACTAGATTTACTGAGTCACTAAAGGAACAAAGAAAATGCCAACATAATGCTGTTTTGTCACGTCTGTAAATCTCAATGACCTAAGAGATTAAATTATAATATATAAAATATGAGGACATAGCGAAATGAAAATATAAAGACATTTTTGAATTGTATACATAATAATAACTAATAATGTATGTCCATATGTATATATGTACATATATATATTTGTAGCCAGTTTTAACACAGAAACAGAATTTACCATATCCAAACTTAATTTACGAGTACTTGTCCGTTTTGTCTAAAAAATCTTTTTAACGTTGTCAGTTTTAGTTTCACAATTGTTTTCTACCATCTCCGTAATAATTCAAGTACATCTATTTACATTACATAATTACATGATATATACTTATGTCATTGTATGTATGTATATCACTGACACAGTGGCGGCCGGTGAAATTTGACATGCAATTTCGTAAGGAGGCATAGGACCCACACCATAATTTAGGGGTGATTACTAGACCTAAGTAGAAGACTATAACGACAAAAAGACTTCAAGAAAACTTTTTCAGCGAATTTTGTTTCCAAATGGCTGCCTCAAAAACAAAATATTTGCAAAATTTTGTTTTCAAAAAATTAAGCATTTAGATACATTGTTCTAAATTTCTGACTGATCACTGATCTGATCACTGATTTAACTACAAGTCTATTATCGCACTAACAAGTGACAATTGTCTTCATTGTATCTTGTAAAGGTATCTTGCATGTGGTGTAGACGATGAAGACACCAGGATGTGCAAAAATTTGAAGACATGCTAATACTTTACCAGATTCTACAAAAATAATTTAATAATTTGACACGCCTCTTAGAAAGAGAATTATAATTTGTGTCATTATAAGATAAAGCTATAAACAACTAATCCTTTCTTTTCTTACTGTATAATTTACTCTAGCAAATAAATAAATGTCTCTCTAAATGGAACTAGTAATTTTTATTATGCATTAAGACTAGTTTTATATATGGTCATTTATATATATGGGTCATTTCACGCGAGATTTACAATGAAAATTTTAATTTGACCAAAATATTTTTTTATTGTTCTTTACACCAACATATTCGACACGTATATTTTCGTTTTGGGGAAATCGCAAAAATTTCAACTTTATGAGTATTCGAAATCTGAAAGTACAAAAAAACACTACATTTTTGTTCGCTGATTACTCGGAAAGTACGGTACATTCGAAGAAAAAGCTAAGACAATAAAATGTAGTATTTTTCTTCCTCTTTCCAGCCATGTGGTCAAAAAAATGTTTGACAATTTTTTATTGTTTAATTAGCGACTTTTTATAACTTTTTTACGACTTTTTTAAAATACACTTTTTTTCAAAGTTGGACATTTTTTTCTCATTTTTTTTTGCTATAGCTTTTTCTTCGAATGTACCGTACTTTCCGAGTAAACAGCGAACAAAAATGTAGTGTTTTTTTTTTTACTCTCAGATTTCGAATACTCATAAAGTCGAAATTTTTGAGATTTCCCCAAAACGAAAAAATACGTGTCGAATATTTTAGTGTAAAGAACAATAAAACAAATATTTCGGTCAAATTAAAATTTTCATTGTAAATCTCGCGTGAAATGACCCATATGTTCTAGAAATAAAAAAATGGAAGCTTTAACAATTAAATTCGCTTAAATGTCTAGAAGAAGCGTAATTAGTGCTAAGTAAGTAAATTATTTTGAGGTTCTTCTATATATTTTGAGGTTCTTCTGTATATTTTACACATTTAAACAATTGAGGTATGAACAATACAATTTACTTGTGATATCACGATTTCACATTAATCTACATAATCGATAACGTATTAAAAGAAGAAATAAAATAAACGTTTGATATTGCCAGACGAAACATTAATAAATAAAATAATTTCAACGCAATGTGATTTGAATGAACATTAGCATGAGCAGAAATTTCAGTGAATTCCTGGCAGAAGGATCTTTAGACGTAAATATTTCAGTAATTTCCTTAACCATTGTTTCCAGCATGTTTACAATAATTTTAGAAGGTTATTCTCCAACTAATGTTGTTACTAATCTTTAATATTCCCGTTTATTTTATTTTAATTACCACATAAGGTTGTAGGGGTAAAACTATTTTAATCTCGTGTATTTAGAATATCACAAATTCTTTATTTTTTATCTACCTACCCCCCTCAATTTTCATATTTGTTTTAAAGATAACTTTAACTTTACTTAAAGTATATTGTTTATACACAGAGATATAAATTTTTATTTAATAAACATATTACATAAGCAGTGACGAATGACCTATAATTAATGTAAATGATCTCTATATATACATATGTACATACACGAACACATAAAAGAACCATATAATTTAGAGAAGTGTAAATTAAAATTAGTTCTAAACCTTGTTATAAACCTTATTATATTTTAAACGTCACTGAATTATCGCTCGAGTTTTATTAAATAATTAAATAATATTAAAGTTAACAGTTTCATCCGCTGTATCCAAGTTATTTTTGGCTTTACAATTTATATAATTAGAAACGTAACGTGACAGAAATAAAAAAAAATGGTGAAAAGATGTTAATAATAAATATAACAAAAGGAAAGTAAGCCATCGTTTATACAAGTATAATATGTAGTGTTATTAAATGAATACGTATCATATGAGACACATGTTCGTTACCCATTTCTTGGTAAAACATTTTTGGTTGTTGCTAATGTAAAAGTTGTTAATCTACTGTAACTAAGAATGTGCCAATGCAATTTTGTGGTTTTGCGGTAATGAGAAGTGATTTTAGTACATAAAAATAAATTATCTATAAAAAAAAAACACAGAATTAGGTAATATGTTAAACGTTGTATTAATACAATGATAAAGTGTTATTTAGAAAATATTAAAATATTTGCAAATTATTACTTTTTAATCCATATTAATCTATGATAGATTTTATTTAGTTTCCATTTTTTTAATGATAAAATACTTTCATTCATACACTGGTCGATAAATTACGTTTCTCTCATCTTATTAAAAATATGAAATAAGCGACATTTTTTACATTCAACTGGAAGAAGTAATATATATCAAAAAAGTTATTTAAACAACTTTATTTAAACAAATCAGCGAATAGTTGCTACCACTAAACGCTATATTATTAAGCATATTTATATTTATATATGTATGTTAAAATATGCATAACGCGTCATCGCTTTCGGTTTTTTATATTTCGGTTTATTTTTTCTGGGCACCGAGCTACTTCATGGGAATGATTAGATAAGAATGTGAGAATGTGAGAACGCTAACACTAAGAAAATAATCGAAAGATATTATAAAAAAATTATAACGAGATAAGTAAACTGTTAAAAAAAATACTCTGTGGGAGAATACCGCATTCATATTTTATTGGATTCAGCTATTATCGTAAATACGAGGTATGTAAATTAAGTAAGCAGATCATCGGTTGACGACAAGAATGATCGGGGAAGAGATAAATTTGAATAACACCACTGCTTATTAGATTTTGAATAACGAATTGGGGATGAAAAAAATCTGCGTAAAAATGGTTCCAAAAAACCTTTCGTGGGAACAAGAGGACATCAGGAGATAAAGGTCTCTTAACTTTTTCGAATCGATTGAAAATGATCCCCATTTTATGGAACGTGTCATTACTGATTATGAGACTTGGGTGTTTGAGTACGACCCGGAAACCAAGCGCCAAAGCATGGCACTTCAAGCTCTCCAAGACCCAAAAAAGCAAGAATGAGCAAGTCGAAAATCAAATGATTTGCTTTTTTGATCGTCAGGGAATTGTCCACAAAGAGTTTGTGCCAGGCCAAACAGTAAATCAACACATTTACACAGAGGTTCTTGAAAAATTCGAAAAAGGGTTATGCGTGTGAGACCAAACATCAAGAACAACTAGATGTTGCAACACGACAATGCCCCTTGTCACTCAGCCATTTCAGTAAACGAGCTTTTAGTCAGTAAAAACATTCCTGTGGCTCCTCAGCCTCCTTATTCGCCTGATTGGAGTTCTTGTGACTTTTTTTCTCTTCCTGAGATTGAAAAATCATCTAAAAAGACGTCAGACGGGACCATAAAAAACATTCAAACGGTTGTAACCGACCAGCTGAAGGCTATTTCAGTATGAGTTCCAACACTGGTATGAGGAATGGAAGAACCATCTCCAGAACTGTATGGCTTCCCAAGGAAGTTATTTTGATGGAGACAATACTGAATTGCAATTCTATTCGAATACAAAAAATTAAAAAAAACTAGTCTCATTACTTAATTTACACACCTCGTAGATCAACTTATGTACATGATATATAGGTCATAAAAACTGCACGTGATATCTACACAGAGGATAACATATACTATATTCATACTTGCATTTCAAATTATCATAATAATATTATTACTTATCAACCTTATTTGAGGGGTATTTGTAATTAATTGCTCAAACTACAGAAATTGACATTCCCTTAGGAACGTGATAGTAGTAAGAGTATTTAGAGTAAACATGAAAAAACGTATGACACACAACTGATCCCTGTAGCAGCTGGCAATTGCCACAGGTGGGACTTGAACCCGCACGGATAATACCTGTCGAGGCTACTGACATGTCACATATTTCCAATTCAGTATTTGATTTAATTCCTATAATATACAATTAATTGCAGAGTCGTGTGTTATTACTTTTATTTCATAATGCCGTACGTTTAATGTTTTACCAGAAAGTGAGACTTGGAGTTGATGACGTTTAGTGTACGTGACGAAACGATGTACTAGACGAGGACGAAAGTGTAATATTAGACATTCTCAGACGACACGAAGAGAACACGCTAGGGATGCTTTACTCACTGAGCTATGGCCGCAGAGAAATATTTTACCAGTTTTTCTTAAAAATTATTTAATTAGTTCAACTAATACTGTTTAAATAATGCCAAGTAAATCAAAAACGATGAACGAAGCCCGAAAAAAGAGCAATATCTTACCTTTACATGCCGCATCAAGTATCCTAAAATCACTTCCTTCTTATCGTTCTTTTCATTCTCAGGACATACGCCTATATTCAAACCCATCACGAGCGTCTTCATCAGGTTATTTTCGCAGAGCTCCCATAATACCTTTGGAGTATAGCAAGCGAGGGCCTAAAAGTGTAAAGAAACATGCTTAAATTAAATAAACATTTAATTCAAACAAATGTGTTAAATTATACATCATTACATAGTATCCACGAATGCAGGGTACAGTTTATTAACATACTTATTATAATAAATACAAAAGCAAAATACTGTAGATATCGTTTATACCGACATCTGATGTAACGACATATCATTTTTTGCGACGAATTTTAGTCCCTGCCGGAAATAATCCTTTTTATATGTGATACCTATCGTTTATAGCGACATCACATATTACGACGAAACTGACGAAATATGTAGAGAAATGTTGGGTCAGATTATAACTTAGAACGACGGACGCGCCACGCCTAGCAAGAAAACGCCAGGAAAGTACCGAAAGCTAGGGGAATTACAGAATTACGAAAGGCCGACGCAACAGACAGATTTCAGTTCAGAGTTTAGTGGCCAGAAGTTACCTAAAAGACTGGATCGGAAAAAAAACTAATAGTATGACTGGATCGGAAAAAGTAAAACTTGTGGTTATTGGCAAAGCTAAGCAGCCTCGATGTTTACAAAATGTTAAATCTCTACCTGTTGAATATGAAAATAATCCAAGAGCTTAGATAGCATCAGAATTATTTGAAAAAATTCTTTCACGATGGGACAATCAACTTATTAGACAAAAAAATGAAAATTTTATTACCTACTTTTGGATAACTGTCCGGCTCACCCTAATATTCAGAATTCAAATCTTCAACTCACGAAATTTTTAAAAGATGTTGAAGAAAAAGGTATTCCACAAAAACTAGATATCCTTGAAACCATTTCTCTAATTTCAAAAGCTTGGGATCGTGTTTCTCAAAGCACAATAACCAATTGTTTCACACAGGAAGGATTAAAATTAACCGCAACAAAAAAATTCTTTTGACGAAGATGATTTACTACCACTAGCAGAATGGCTTCGACTACAAAATGATAGGGATGAAGAGAATCTGTAGTTAAGCTAGCAACTCAAGAAAGTTGGGAACGCATTTCAAATATTGATGAAGAACACGAAACGGTGGAGCATATAACCAAAGCTGAAATTTTATCTGGCTCAGATTCAAATATCTCATAGAGTCAAAACTTAACGAAGATGTAGAAATGGACGAAACAATCGATTTTTAACCACCTTCAATAAACGATGCATTTTCAGCAATTCAAACGATTCAACATGTTTACTTCACATTTCATATTTTTTGTTAAAATTTAATTAAAACTAGCTCAGCGTTAAGTTGTTTGTAGAATCAATTTGTAAGTACCCACCTACATATTAAGATATTTATAGTAATTTTAAATATATCATTGTTGTTTCAGCTTTTTGTACCCATGTATGTTTAAGTGTACTCTTTTCTATTATGAATAAAGACCATTTTTGAGTAAGTACATGGTGTTTGGATATAGCGACTTCTGGTTATAACGATCGAATTTCGCCGGTCCCTCAACGTCGTTATAAACGATATATACTGTATTTGAAACTTGTAATAGCAATAATAAGTTGGAAATTTAATTTGGTACAATATTCTACAAACAATGATGAGAATTGACTTACAGAACTACTGATGAATTACAGAACTAACTTCTGTAAGCATAACTTAACTAAACCAACTTAATCAAGCAAGTCTTAATCAAACAAACCCTAATTGAGAAAACTTGTGGTAAATCTAGAATAACTCGAAATATTCAGGAACGAATCAATCCTCACTACACAGTGAATCTTTTCATGTGTTCTCCTCTTAGCTCAAACCCAAACATGTTTTTCCAGAGGGACAAACCTAGATAAGCTCGTATAACTTTAAAAAGTAAAATATGATGTACATTCCGCAACAATGAAACAATAAAATCCTTGTAGGAAATAAATGAAATCGAAAAATATTACTCATATAGCTAGCAGAACCAACGTAAAACCTTGCAGATCATCATAGGACTAGTAGTTAGTTAGTCACTCATCACATGCGAAGAGTAACCTACCGAATATAAGACATGTCATTCAGTTTTACAGATATGACTAAACTCCTTAAACAGCTTCAATAAAAATGCTACAATTTATTACAGTCTCTTTCCACCAGTTTCATAATTAAGAAGAAACTGAATGCTGATCAGGGTGAAATAGGTACTGATTAGGTAATAATCGATCTTTTCACTTACTTAAGACTAGAAAGACATCTAGGTTGCATGTTAATAACACAATCTTAACAAAATGTGTCATCAAGATTATCTATAGTTCTTCTTACAAAAACTTCCAACCTTCATTTATTGAGTATATTTTATGTAAGGTACTTTCTAGTCCTGACCACAATAAAACACAAACCATTAACATGATTTTCCTGAATGTTTTATCTACGTTTTTGATAGTTTGCTTTTTATCGCATAAGAATTTAATTTTTCAACTTAATACGTGTCATCTTAGAGTAGATTTAGATTTAGAAAGGCGATTTTTTGTTTTCCTTCGTCGGTTACTTATCCGCAACCGATATCTTTTTTAAAACAATGTCGGCGGTAAACGTTGAACCGTAAAATTGGGTTTCCTGAGACGTAGTAGGCTGTGAGGTTCGTTAACCATGTATTTCGTAAAATTTTGTAATGACAAAAAGTACGTGTATCTCCAATCGTGTCCAATTCTTTGTCTGTTTTATGGTCGATGAGTAGACAAGATTTTTTTGTTGAAGAATTACTAAACCGAGGAAGAATGGTTTGAGGAGAAAAAACACGTCGATTTCGGCAAAATGCATTTCATCAGAGAGAACATTGTTTAAGGTGTGTAGACTCGGCGTGAAATTATAATCTGTTTTTCTGCAGTGCAGTAATAACTGAAACAGTACGCCATTGTACTCGGTTTGTTACAAAATATAAAACAGTTCAATAAACCGAAGTATCTTGTATTATATTATATTCTTACTACCTGGGAAATAGTATACATCCTGTCAGAATGCTATTAAAGTTGGAGAAATAGTTTCTAATATGTCCAGGAATAAGAAACAAAAACGATTTAAAATCGTGCTCTAGAGTTTCATATACATACACTGGTACATATCTTCCCTAAGAATTCAATGTATAAAAGACAGTGAATATAAAAGGGTGGACCATAAGTAATGGTACATAGTGTAACAGAAGACTCCTCAGTTCAAATTAATGTGATTTAACTAAACTTACCTTAATATTACTGTTGATGATAACTAAAATAGTGGATGTTGCTTTTGTTATCGATTTTTCTCTATTATTTCTGGATAAATTGAGATAACTGTACGAAATTAAAGATTCGGGGGATTTTGAGATGAGAAATTTAAATAACTTCATAGTTTTACAAGTAGGATAATCAATTTTATGTTTCAATTAAAATTTTGATACACTGTATCTCGACTATTATCAACAATTGGATTAAGGTAAGTAATTTTTGTTAAATTATATGATTTTAACCTCATGAATCTACTCTTACACTATGTACCATTACTTACGAACTGCCCTACAACCTACATATGTGACATATTTTATAGATATATATTTACAATAAATCTTGTAGGTAGAGAATACCATGTATTTGGGTTTTCCAATAAACTCAAACAACAAAAATCCTTTCAGAAAAGACATACGTTGTAAACACCACATACAAAACATTTAGTCATATAAATTAGCCCTATATCCACATAAACAGCAATCAGAAACATTACTATGACATATATGTAATCAATTATATCTAAAAGATATACAGTGTGCCTCAAAAGTCATGCACATATCGGAAAATGGCAATTTTTGGAAAAATCGCTCGGACAGGTCCATTTTGTTTTTTTTGGGGCATGAACTTTGGTGAAATTCAATTCTCGAAGATGTAACCAGTGGCGGCGGGATGGAGATAAATTTTTTTTTTTCAACGGCAATCACCTTTTTTATTGCACCGATTAAAACTTAAGTGCATCCACAGAAAGTCGGTGTATGGTATGCTATCAGTAGAAAAATAATTTTTAGACCAATTTTTGTAACGGTACTCAGGAGTTTTAACACCATTTCTTAACCAGCATGATGATATAGAATTACAAGTTTATTTTCAACAAGATGACGTCCCATATTGCAGCAGAAACTATGAGATTTTGGAGAAATCTTTTTCAACAACTTTCAACAGATTAATAATTAGTATTTATATATTGACCATGAATTTCCATATGTAGAATTTTTCAAATGTAGGATGTCAAAAATTGAATCATATCACATGTACCATCATCAAAACAATCTACAAAAACTAAGGCCTGCTGTAATTTTTTTATGACTAAAATTGAATAAAACATTATCAATCTGTGATATTTTCAAAAATAAGGTGAGCAGAACGTTATTACTCCCTTTTTGTATATACGAACCACTTCATAAACTTAAAAACTACCGAATGATATGTATTTTTTATTGCTGTGCGTTACCTACCTGAAAGAAGAGGACGAAACAGACCCACTGATAGTACGTGTAGTATTTCTGGGCACCTTCCTCGCTGAAGTCGTTGGCTATACCAGGATGGGCAACCTCCTTGCCCACCTAAAAAAAAAAAGAACAGAAACGCATTAATTGCGGGTTAGAAATAAACGGACGACGCTAGCCTATTATTATCTTTTGGGCGTCGTTTTTGGTGTTTTCCCCGAAGGCAGCAGAAGACCTTAAATTACAGCCACATCCTGTTCGGCAACAGATGTATGTTTCTACAAAACTAATATGTCTCTCTTTTTTTTACTTAATAGCATCCATGAACTTTGTAAGTCAGCTTTCTGCGAATTAATATGTATGAATTGATATGTACATACAATCTAGACTTTACGGAACATAATCTCTAATATTAACAGTAATTTTAAAAATTTACTGAGTAAGACATACAAGTCATCATGTAGGTATATTAATTTTATTGTTTAATGACAAAGTCACAAGTGATCTAATTAATTAATCCAGATTCTTACAGAATATTTGTGATACTATTTCCTTCACGTTTTATGTTTTTTTTTTCACTTCAAAATATTTATAACAAACAAAATCATAAATATTTCAACTGTCAATTGAATTGAGTAATTTTCGTTTTAAAGTTCTTAATACTTTAAGATTGTTTTACTAAAACAATCACTAATCAATCACTAGTGTTTCATATAGACGAGTATTTGGTCACAAACATTTTCTTTTTTTATTGTCATTGATTTCGCCATCTTTTACATTATAACTTACCTTAAATTGGGTAAGTTATAGATAAAAAAATATACATATTTTACATTATTTACAATTTTTCAATAATTTAAAATCAGGGCTGTATAACCTGTTTTTTTTTGACAGACGAAATACCAGGATTTCTCAAATAACAGATTATTCATAGTTTTCATTGTATATTTAAAAAAGACAACATATATTTCAAACCTCATCTTTAAAGAGATGGAAAAAAAGAGATTATTATTTTGATTTCGCCAATTATTGGTCCTACTTAAGTTGTTCAAGTTGGACCGTTGTGACACATAAAGTCTTCACTGGAAATAAACAAGCATTTTTCTAAAATCAAAAATGCCAGCATCATATGAACAACATGTTTCTTTCATAAGAGAGCTTTTTTTATTTAATGAATTGTATCTATCCATTTCGCAACAAAATATACTTAAGTATGTTACAATATTTGTTAAAAGTAATTAGCAATTAAATATATGTCAATAGAGCCAAATGAAAGATTAACAATAACAGAACAATAAAATATACGGGCTATTTTCGGCAACACTTGCCATGAGTAACGATGAGCATATTATATTTGGTGCATATTCTTATGCGTTATTTATTTATTTTTAAAATTTCTTTGTGCAATAAACATATCAGTCCTTCAGAGGGACTGTAACCCTTCGTAGAAGAAAAATATTGTAAAAACAAAAGCGTAGAAACAAAAAACACTTCAAAAAAACTCTAGTAACTTGTATTTGTTATTTTTTTTATACATTTTTGAATCGCCTTTTTTACAGACATGCATGCGAATACAAATAAATGCACATGCATATACATACATACATACAAAAAAAGATAAAAAAAAAAAACACAGGCGAAACAAAAAATAATTTGATATGTCTCTGATCGTTTTTGTTTAAAAACATGAATTCAACACATCGATTAAAAGTTTTTTTCCAAATATGTAATATCCAGGTCATAGTTATTTTTACGTGGATAAGAGTAATGTTTACAATTTCTGTTTAAACACTCTCAAGATCTAATAGCAAAATCAACAAAACTTTTGTTTTAGGAATCAATTATTTTTTAATTTGTTTGCCTTCCATTAATTGTAGATTTCAGTGTAAATAATGGCGTATTTATTCAATCGCAAAGAGAAAGAGGAAATAGAAAATATTTACTCAATTTAATCATAACAAAATACTAGTAGAT
Organism: Aromia moschata; assembly: GCA_029963805.1. Taxonomy (NCBI): domain Eukaryota; kingdom Metazoa; phylum Arthropoda; class Insecta; order Coleoptera; family Cerambycidae; genus Aromia; species Aromia moschata. The sequence goes on from JAPWTK010000166.1 coordinate 739,368, forward strand.
ATGTACTTAAAAAAGTATATTTTATGTAAACTGTCTTTTGTTCATGGCTTCCATCTCCGTTTTTTAACTGTTTTTTTGTAATATTTTAGTGTAATGAAAAATAACGACTAAAAACTTTACCTTGAATACAAATTGTATTGTTATGTATAAGCTACTGCTTAGAATAAATATCTAGATTTCGAAGTCCCGTTAAGCTTGCAGAGGAAATTCGAGCATGTTTTGAATTTACAGTGTGACACTCCGTAATGCAAATTAAGAATAAACCCTACTGCATTTAGGAGTATAATGAACTAGCTTTCGAATTTTTCAGCACTCAATGAAACTAATTTTTTTTTTTTTCGAGGGAGATTACACAAGAAAAAAACGCGCTATTTAAAATATGTACCAACTTTTATACGCACTAAAAAGGATAAAACCTGGAACTATATCATCATACTCAATTATAATCATAAGGTACGATCGAACGCTCCACGTTTTAATCGAGAGTTATGTGGTATGACAGTTACAACCAAGAACTTTTGAGTTCACTACACAGATATTAGACACTCTACTATTTTATACTTTTAAGTGCATGTAAAGGTTAATACATTTTATAAAAATCGTGTTTTCTGATTTTTTTTTAATGTCTTCTTCAGCATTTTATATTGTATGTACATATTTATTGTATTTTTTTTATTACACGTATACGCCACTGCCTAAGTAGGTATATTTAAAACAAAAACTGTTAAGGTTTGGCGTTCAGTTGAGGCCGGAACCCTTGGATTTGAAATATGACGCGTTACTGCTTGGCTATTCGGGCTGTCGAGTGACAGCTTTCAAGATGTACAAGAAGTAGTTTTTAAATGCCTAAATTTATAGGATTTTTTTAGAATTAAATATAGTAATATTGCATTGTCATCGTAGATTAGTAAGTGTGCAAAATTTGAAATCGATACGAAAGTCATAAGTAGGTAAAAGTTGAGTTTAAAAATCTGTTACATACGTAATAAGCGTAGTTAAAAGCAGTGGCGGCTGACGGAATCATATTTTAGGAGGTGATTAGGTACTAGACCTAAGTAGTAGGCTGTAATATCAAAAAAAAAAATTGCGAAAATGAAATTCAAAAAACATCTGCCTCACCAGATTATCCTGGAAACAAAGTATTTGTGATTTTTTTATAATCATCAAATAAATACAAAATATTTATAAAAAAATGTGTTATATTCACGTGGTAATTAACATATTCTACAACATATTTTCCTTGTTTTACTCAAAACTTTGTTTTCAGGGTATGTGAAATTTTTGAAATAATTTAACGATTGATTTTTAATAATTTACTATTATATGTAAGTAGGTGTATAATAGGTATATAATATATCAGGGGGGGGGGCAACCTGCGGCTCTTTGAAGGATTATTTGTGGCTCTCGATAAATGTACCCCAGTTCCCTTTTCATTTTTGTGCTATTATATTTTAAAAAATTATTATCGTTCCGTATGTGTTTCAAAATGTCTTTTAAATTACTGACAACAAATATGAAAGACTAAGTCCAAGTTAAGAATGATATGACTCATCGAAAACGGCGCGAAAGAACATAAACAGTGGCGTAATCGTCCGTAATCGATTATTATGTTTTCAATATAATAATCAATATATAAACGTTATATGTTTTCAATAAATATAATTTCTGTAAAAAAAAAATTTTAATACCTTTTTTTGCATAGCTTTTAAATACGTATTTAATTGCGGCTCGCGAAAAATTTCAAATTTTGAAAAATGGCTCGGACTATCAAGGAGCTTGGCCACCCCTGTAATATATGAACTAAGTTCTATTCTCCAAATGTGAAGAGGGGGGACTCATTAAGTGAGATAGACGCAGACGTTGCCGTGGAGTTACACATATCAAAACGAACAGCTCCCACTCCAGTTCTTGACTTCCGCGGTGGCGGGGCTTGGTTCTCATTAAAATAGGGAGGGTACATAATTGCCAACAAATGCCAATCGGTCCACTACGTCATCTCTGACCCGCCCGCTGCGTGGAATGTGATAGTTAGGTGTGTCAATTATATCTGTCTTATTCTATCCTTCAATTAGGTATTACTTCCTTTCATTTTTCTTGGCTGGCTACTACTTTAAGAATACATGAGGACTAACATTCCAAAACGCAGTTTTCAACAAATACTACTTTTAGAGTTATTAACAGTTTTCTGTTGTAGCTTAATAGTTAGTATCTTCGAATTTTTTTCTGTGCTAAAAATCGTATAAAAATGTAACTTTAAGATAAAAAATACACTGAAATCCATTACTGAAAATTCCAATGTGGCAGGACGTTAATTTAATAAAAACTGCATTTTGTTCTGATACCCTCAAAAAAACTGCGTTTTAGTCTGACGTAATACAGAAACTGCGTTTTGTTCAATTATGCTACAAAAATTTAACGGTGATGGAATTTCATATTATTTTATTGTATATAAACACTGTTATAAAAGGAAAAGTGTCAAAAAAATCCTTAGAGTAACAAGGTGTTAAAATAAACTTAAAAGGTATTGCCCTACCTGTTTTATACACGAAACCATGGACAAACAAAAGCATTGTTCCAACGCGTACTAAATATACTTGTACTAAATTATTATATTTAAAAATCTCTCACAGTCTTAGATGATTATCTGGTTCTGTACAGTAGCAACCCTCCTCTAGGGCTAATACTTCAATTTCAATTTCTTCTCCAGTCTCCTGTCTAGCTCTTTTAATTCTCTTTGGTTTCTCTTAATACCATCTGCATGGATTTTAGAATAACTTTTTTCAAGCAGGTTGTCAATATCTTTTAGATTTTGTAAGTAACTGCCAAGAGGTGTTTCCAGCAGCTTCATTTTTTTGGAAAGTCTTTCCTTTCTTTAAAATGGAGTGGGGTTCGTTAAGGTCATTTATGTATGTAATAACACTCCATACGCACACACGCTTTGGTGTTATCCGGTGAGTTAGTTATATAAATTCTTTTTGCTTCTCTTTTGCCTCTTATTTTTCCTACAGACTGACTTAATATCTTCAAATTGTATAATTTCCAGTATTGTTCTAAAATTCTCACTTCACTGACCTCTTTAAAAATAGACCAATAATATTCCTTTTTTAGAATCTCTTCCTTTCTTCTTGTTATCTTTACTATACTTTATAACAGACTGTCCCCTAACTGGAAACACAGGCAGGATGGTTTCTAAATGTAGTGGTGCTTCACGAACCAGCCAAAACATTTGCATGCTTACCACAACAGAGTTTTGAATCGAAAATTGAATTGAAAAAGAATCGAACTAAGTTGCAAGTTTCAAACCAGCAATATATATGTTTTTAAAGTTATACACAGCTGATCCGATTTCGGTAGATCCGCGGGCAGCTTGTGATTCTATCCAAATATAAAATATAGGATTCTCCATACTCAAAGAACTGTAGATACATATACCGGCAGTCTAGAGAATAACAAAAACTGCGTTTTGAAACGGACACAATTATTCAAAAACTGCGTTTTAATATGTCACCCAATATTTACACTGAAATTTTTATGTGAATAATTGCGTTTTAAAATAGTGGGCATATTTATTCTTGCTATTCTTAAACTGCGTTTTGGAATGTTACTCCTCACATACAGTATGCCTACTTATTCATATCTCAAAAATAGATTTTATAAGCTACTATTTTTTAACTATAAGTTTACCCTTATGCTTTGCCCTGAAATTATTTTAGTTCAAGTGTTAATATGTAAGGAATAAAAAAATAGCAAAAATGGCATGACAAATTGAAAAGATAATTTATGAAAAACACTTCAGTACAAAATAATCTCGAAATATCTCGCTAAAAAAGTACAGGTGGAAAAATGTTGCCAATAGACTAATATAGAGACATCCAAAAAAAACGTCATCAACTCTGGCTATGAACGAGAAAGATGGAAATAGCGGTCATGTCTAAGCTTTTCGGTTATGTCAAACTTTTTGACAAGTGACTGTCACAATTTGTAAAATAAACAATGGCTGTCATATGATGTAACAGTCTTGACAAGTAAATAAGGTTATAAATTCGATCAAGAATAGAAATACGTCTTTTTTTCTCGGCTAACTTTGATGACGTTTTTTTTTTTGGATGTCTCCATACTAATATAGTTGTTTAGTATTCACATATAAAATAAAATGTTGCACATGTATCCATAGGTAGGTATAAAAAAGGTTTGGAAGGAAAAAATAATATGTTCACGTGACACCAGTGAAATTCTTAATATGGAGTCCCACATTTGCTACATATGACTACCATATCTTGAATCAATGAATTTCTCTTTCCTGAAATATTAAGGGAATTTGTAAAATGAAACTTGACTGATTACTTATTACAACGAAGGATTACTCCATTGATTCTGTCGATCTTAAAATGTATCGAGCTTAATAAAAAGGCTCATTGAATCAGTGCATTGCACCAATCCAGAGCAGCGTTGCAGTAAATTAGGGTTCATATTCATGACTGCAACGACTTCTGACCTTTCCAGCACACATAAGTGGTCTTTATCTAATTGTCAGCCGTGTCCAGTTTAACTGTACTTAAATCCCCAGTCACTGACTCCGAATTAAACAATCGAAATGATTGTTTGTATTTAACCAACAGGCCCACGATCTTTCTCCTCAACAATAATTTTTTAAAACCGAGTGCAGTTTCGGCATACGTCGTGCATATCTTGTCAGCTTGCGAGGCGTTGGTCGCGTAGCATTTATGGATGAGTCTAATTGCGTCTCTCGTTATCGTTAACTTTCCAGTTATTTCATACACTTACAGGGACGCCCAAGAGTGACCGTAAGGTTTACCTATTGGGTGGGTTTTTTCTTTTGACCTAGACAGCAACAAATAGCAGTATTACCTTAACCTTTAGAGAACGGGCTTGATGATTGATTGAGATGGAGAAACAAATGGATGGATATTTTATTCCATAATTAATCGAATCAAAAACTTTTCGTCGCCATATTAGGTCCACCATCTTGAATTTTTTAAATAAAATTTTGATTTAATAATCAGCGATCTCAAAAACCCATGTGTACAGTTTTCAGAACTATTTCTAGCAAATTTGAGATTTTTGTCCCCCATATTGGATCCACTATCTTGAATTTTTAAAATCTGATTTCAGATTCGTAATCAGCGACCCCAAAACACATGTAGGTATATAGTTTTCTTAGTTAGTCAAAATTCTAGCAAATTTAAAATTTTTGTCCCCCATATAGGATTTGTCCGCCATATTAGATCCGCCATCTTGAATTTTTAAAATCTGACTTAAGATTTGTAATTGGCGACCCTAAAATCCCAAAATAATGATGTTTGAATAAAGACAAGGAACCTTTTAAGCTTTTGAGTATACTGGATTTCCCGTCCTCTAAAAGGTTAAAAATACGACTAATGTACCATATCCAAGGCTACATTTGCAAGTTGGCAATCTGCACTACATAATATGTACATATGTAGGCAACTGTAGACAATGCTTACTAAATATAAGAAACAATGTATCAAAGTACATGTTTATATCTGACACGTTTGTTTTTATCTGGAAAATAATACAGAATCTGCAACCTTTCAATAAGGTGGAAGATTTCATGATTCATACTATAAATATCTGACTTTGTTGTTATTTTTGATGTATCACAATCAACTTTACATAATTTCAACAATCAAATCTTGATTTTATGCAAGAAACGCAAAAAGTATAAATTGTTTGCAGGAACAATTAGTTACAAAATAATATATTTTTACAGGATTTTGAAGTACTTGTAACTTAATTTTGCTTCCCAATCAAATTTTTTAAATATTATCTCCGGATTTTATCGTTCTGACCGCCATCTTAAGCCGCCATTTTAGTTTTTTTTTCAAGGGCCACGTTGCATTTGAAAGTTTACGCTTCAACGAAGAAAATGCCGCTTTTAATTTTTTTTTCGTTGCTTACATTTTTGGACATTCAGGTGCGCCAGTTAACACGAAACGTCCCATATATATTTTAAAGCCTTACCTACTGTTTTTTTTTTTAGAATTAAATTTTATTTTATTTTAAAAATTAATTTAATAAACCATTTTAATGCGTTCGTTTTGTTGATTTTTGGATTAACAGTTATTCATAAAAACAAAGACATAATATATAAAATATTTAATTTATTTCACATTCGTTTAAATTTTCACCATCAAGTATTTATGGCAAGGTAAAATATATATGAAGTATACTAACAGAATGTTAGGAGTGTTGGGACATTGTACATGTTAGTACATTCTTTAATTCATTTGCTAATGAAATAAATTAGATAATATCCATCTGCCTCGTTTATCAATTATTATTTATAATGCCCACATACCTATCTACATACTAATTGCAATAATTTAATTGCTACAACATAACAATGAATAAACATCATTGTTTATTACTCACATTATCGATCACCGCTACTGTATTGTTGGCAACAAATATGTCCTGAATTATTATTCCTTACTCCGAATGGCATTCTGTTGTAATTCGTAGGTAACAAAATTAAAAAAGGAGAGGAATAACCTTTATTGCCTGCGTTTGCTGCTACGGCTAGACTAACGGTTACATTTTAATTAGGTGTATCTTAACAACGCCCGAGACCCGAGAATTTTTTCTAACACGAGATACATTTCACAATGTATACATTTAAATTTAATTTATTATATACTAGCTTCAAGGTTAAACGGTTACTTGCGCTTTCAGGTGTATAAAAAAACACGTGAATAGGTCTTCAAGAGAATGACAGTTCGCAAAGATTTCGCCAACGCAGACAGTACAACTTTCTATAATCTAAATAATGTCGATGGAGAAAGTCGAGTCTAGAAATAATTAAAAGACCATTTCGAACTTCTGATATAATAAGAGTTAAATTGCTGATTTTTTATTTTGGTTATTCTCTCCATACACATTTTAAAATAATTAAATATTTGTCCAAAGTTGGTAGAAAAACAAAAAAAGTTCCTAAAGAAATGATAACTAATAACATATTCATTCCTAATACAATTCAATACAATTTTGGTTTAGGTGGAGAATTGTAATCTTCGGCGTATAAACAAAAAACGCGCCAACCATCTTGGCATCACCAGGAGATGATTAAAACTGGCATTTCAAATTTAAAACTCAGTTTTAACCAGGTCCTGATGATGCCACCATGACGAAATGTTGTCCGAAATGGCATGAAAACATGTGAGTGGTGAGCTACATTTTGAAGACCTTAGGAAATGCGAAACTGAATGAAGAACTACTTACTTGAAAGTGAATCTAAATAATATATCGACAATATAACATTTTAACCAAAATGGATCCTTTGAAAGTGATGCTAGTTTAAATTTTAATACAGACCAAATAGAACATTTAATGAATTATTTAGTTTAATAGACAATATTAGAATTTTTCTAACAGTTAGACAAAATATAATTAAATTAAATAGAATGAATAAATGCAGTATAATAAAAAAATTAGGTAACATTAATTTCCATGTTTCGAAAATAAAATAACTGAGAAATAAACCATAAAAACTTGTTTTTGGATCCAGCTCCAGATAATTTGATTAAACTAACTCTTAGGGTTAGTTTTTTCATATACGTACTCTTAAAGATCGTAAAACATTTCATCAAAAAGAGAGTTCAATACAGATTAACGATGACGAATGTAGCTATAAACAGTACAGAACGATTCGTATTGGAACCTTAAATCCAAAAAGAATTTGTGGTAGAAGTTTCACACTTACTGATCTTTTTTACCGCATTCTTAGCAATGACCTAATGGTTTATTATTACACTATCCTTTATCACACCAATAACTATAATGTGAGTTTTGAGAACTCATACTAATTTCTCAGAAAACTCATGTTTAAGATTACTTTTAATTCTTATTTAAATATATGTTGTTACAGTATTAACAATGAAATACTACCTGCTCCTTACTAAGAGTTGCCAATTGCATGAAGAAAAGTTTAAAAAAATTTGATTAAAAGCAGATTCCCAAACCATAGCAAATACTCTATGGAAAATCTTATTAATTCAAGGATTTGTGTGATACCATAAACTTATTAGCAAAGGGATTTTTCCAAGTTTAATAATGAACATATTTTAAGAGACTACTCACTGCAAGATACGAGTATGATTAAATTATTGTAAACGTTTCATTTTCTTAAACAGAAGTAAGTACATTGTTTGTATTTGAACAATTGTACATTACAAATTGCATTTAGACTAAAGTTGATTTTATATTCATAAATATTTGTCATGTAATTTTTTTAAAATTTAGTATGGATATATAGTTAAAAATAACAATTCAATTTTTTTTTACTTTCACCGAAAATGTTTGCAATATTTTTATAATGGAAAATCCAGTATATTTTTACATTTTCCGATGCAGAATAAAAAACTACATTCATAAATATCAACATTTTTATTGAAAAGAGTGCTGCCCAAAACAATCTTAAGACTGTTTTACACATACCCATTTATTGCACAATAAATTGTAGAATTTATTTTTCAATAAATTGTCCAATTTCAGTAACTGTTTACACTTTGCAATATTTGTAACAAGTTTATTGGCCAATTTCAATACTGCCAACTCTCAATGACTAACACCTAAGTGTTATCATAGGTTTGTCCCTCAGAGAAATCGCTTATCTCATTATTAGGTTGGTACAATGAAATAAATGTAAAAAAGTTACTAAATATCCCTAAAATTGGCCTAGAAATTAGAGCAAGTTCTAAATTCTACAATTTATTGTGGACAATAAATTGGACGCAATTTCTGTTTTACATGTATTCCAATTAATTGGTCAACTTTTACAATTTATTGTGAGAAAAATTGGTGTGTGTAAAACAGTCATTAAAAACCACCGATAACGAATTATGTATCACTTGTCGGGTAATACGGTTGATTCCTTCAATTAAGTTAAGTTAAGTTAAGTTAAGTTAAGTTAACTGTAATACATTATTTGGCCAATTTGACATTTCAGGTGATCAAGTAAGTAGATCCAATAATGCCCAACAAGATCACCAGACCGTAGTCTCCTAGATTTTTTCTTGGGGGATATCTCAAAACTACTATTTACAAAACAAACCCACAAAATATAGATTAATTAAAGAAACATATTTCCGACACCATTGGGTCCATTGCGCCGCAGATGGTGAATATCGTCAGAAATACTATTCAATATTCAAATTTATGGTGCTATCAGGATGTTCTGGATGCACATTTCAAGCAAGCCTGATGTCTGCATATAAAGATATTAAAGTTATCCATTTAAAGTTATCCATTATGTATCACTTGTCGGGTAATACGGTTGATTCCTTCAATTAAGTTAAGTTAAGTTAAGTTAAGTTAAGTTAACTGTAATACATTATTTGGCCAATTTGACATTTCAGGTGATCAAGTAAGTAGATCCAATAATGCCCAACAAGATCACCAGACCGTAGTCTCCTAGATTTTTTCTTGGGGGATATCTCAAAACTACTATTTACAAAACAAACCCACAAAATATAGATTAATTAAAGAAACATATTTCCGACACCATTGGGTCCATTGCGCCGCAGATGGTGAATATCGTCAGAAATACTATTCAATATTCAAATTTATGGTGCTATCAGGATGTTCTGGATGCACATTTCAAGCAAGCCTGATGTCTGCATATAAAGATATTAAAGTTATTCATTTGGATGAAGAAGGTTACTTAATGTATTAGATAACATTCCTGTTTATTATCATGTAACCAAAGAAGTGTTGTTTTAATATTAAACCTAGCTTAGATTAAATACGAGTACATAATTTAAAAATAATACTAGGACCCAACAATAAAACTAAAAAATGAAATTCACTAGTGAAAGTACTGCAGCTTTTTTTTTTCAGATATTTTACATGCATCAATGAAATATTTTTTTTCTTTTATTTGAAGTTGATCTGATTGCTTATTCAATGTTCTTGGTTATTTTACTCCCTTCTCTTTCCCACATATTGTTACATCTCTCGTTTAGTGTTCTTATAAGCAAGATTTTAAATCATACATCATTAGTAATTTTCTTTCCAGGATTTTTTTATTAGATAACGGATATACAAGGTGTCAATTTGAAAACGAACATTTAATATTGCCTAAACTAATGACAGTATCAAAATTTGGGGAAACACGTCAATTTACATATCAAGGGGGCAACTTTTGATGCATTTGTTGTATAAAACTTTCAACCCCCTAACCCCCAAGGGCACCTACCCCTAAAATTTTAAATGACAACCCCTATTTCTTTTGCCATTTTTTGAGTTTCTTGTACAATTCTAGATAAGTCCCATGTTTCTTTTTTGCAAACTTTTTGTCAAAAATTGGTAGTTAACCTCATGAAAGTGTGGAATATATTTAATTTCTGAATTTCCAATAAGTCATTTTCCAATAAAAAATTCAGAAATTAAATATATTCCACACATTCATGAGGTTAACTACCAATTTTTGACAAAAATTTTGACAAAAAAAGAAACATGGGACTAGAATTGTACAAGAAACTCAAAAATGGCAAAAAGAAATAGGGTTGCCATTTAAAATTTTAGGGGTAGGTGCCCTGGGGGGTTAGGGGATTGAAAGTAATACGACAACAAATGCCTCAAACGTTGTCCCCAGTTGATATGTAAATTGACGTGTTTCGCCAAATTTTGATACTGTCATTAGTTTAGGCAATATTAAATGCTGTTCGTTTTCAAATTCACTCTTCACTCCTAATCTGTTTCCAACCTAACGCCTGCGTGTTTCCAGGAATTTATAAATAATCAGTGCATAATTAGTCACAATTTATTTAAAAACATACGCGACGTAAACGGTGATTAATACGCGTCAAATTCTTGACTTACAAATAGGCATAAATTGTAACTAATGTAACTCACAGCGGCAGGAAATTGACGATTAAATTATCAAAAGGAAATAGGTACGGTGAAAGTTAACCGCCAACGTTAACGTCGTTCAGCTGAAATAATGTCAATAATAATTATGCATTTGCCTACTACCTACATAATATTAAATAAAAAACATCAGGTTTCCAACAACCAAGTTGCTTATGCATTTCCGTGCAACTTCACTGTTTGATTACCGATCCCTATTACGTTCGATTTCGTAATTCTGTTCAAATATGACTAAAGCTTTCCCCCACCACTTCCTCCTCTTCGGCGTGGTTGGGTTATCCTGAAAACGCGCATTTTCGAAGCGGAGCGCGGGAAAAACCTTTCAAAAAAAATTCTCCTACGCGCACGCGTGTCGTCACGACCTCATCTGCATTGCAAATCGCCGGGTCATTGATGACGGCCTAACAGTTATCTACGTACTACAACGCCCACCCCCGTGCGTCGCAGGGTTAAAGGTCACGCTTACCTGTCTGCTGAAAGCGTCCGGCATGGTGAATGTCGACGAGATCCAGCAATACGTGTTGACCACATGGTTGGGGAGGCCGTTCACGATGCACTGTATGGGATTGCCCACGAACTGAGTAGCGGTGATAACCAGACTGCACGCCATCAGCAGGGCCGTGGTGAACGTGTTGTGCATACGAAATATAGCGCAGTCCGTGACGATGTCATGATACTTGAGGAAGTTCGCGAGACCCCCGAGTAACTTATACATTTTGGCGGTGTCTCTTCAACTGATCGATGAGAAATAGCGATGCCTAGAGGAAAATCTCACCCCTCTTCGAGTGCTTACAAGTCCAGAGCGCGAGTTATCGATTCTTGACCACCGCCAGCGCGGTCAAGTACACAGTTTCCTTCCTTGCACCGACACAAAACCGCACAAGGACATTTTCGACAGGTCGAAACGCCGCGTTTTTAATCGGTCTGTTATTTACTACTAAATGTGTACGGTTATTCGATGGATTCTCTCTGTTGAATAAGTTGCTACTGAGTGCTGCCCCCTCGGTCCGTGCGTCCCCCACTACGTCAAGACAGTCGACCAGCGAGGTCGTCGGCCCCGCCCAGCTCACCAACCGTCTGAGCGCTTGTAGGCTAACGGCGAGCGGTGTGCGTTCGGTGTTATACTTTTTTTTTGTTTGCCCGTAATTATCCGGGCTTAGGATTAGGAATTATCCTTTCCCTTAATTGCCGGGCAAGGTACAGGTGATTTGGACGATAGATCAGGCGGTCATATTCTTCTGTGCCCTATTATCTTGCCCCAGGTAGGAGCCTAAGGATAATATGTATTACACATTATTTATTACACATTTCTCAGAAGCCAAGGGAAGAAGGAGCACCAAATAATTTTGGAAAAATGTCATGTCGATTGCGATGCAATTGCAATATACTTCAAACCGCAATATACATATGAAAACCGACGCACAACATCAAACACATGTTTAAGTTTTAGAACGCGCTGATGCCAGATTGTTATAAAATTATGAAATATTCAGAAATAATTTTAACTAACACATGGATTTGTTGTGTTTGTTTATTGTTAAATTACTTATTTTTTTAACATTAAAAAAGGTATGTAATTTTAGAAAGACATGTATTCGTTAAAGATATTGCTTGTGCATAAATTATGCTGCAATATGCAAGTACAAAAAAGCGTAGGAAAAATTAAAGTTGGTTAAGATGTTGTCCACAAAAAAGTCACACATAGTCACACAAGAGTTTAGATTTTTTTAAAAACACTATTAACTAACAACACTATTAACTAACTTTGTAAAACAGTGATACTCGGTTAATGTCTACATTGTGTGTTTGTTATAGTAAATCTTTGCAGTTCCCCATATAAGTTCAATTATATTAAAAATGCAGTGCATAGGGGCATAGGGGCAGACGTAAAACTTGGTATCCATATTGTTCTGCTAAGTCATCTACTAAATATTTTCGTGCTGGTTTATTTCTAAAAAAGATATTTACTTAATAAATTTGTGAACATAATACCTAAATTGTATGAAGTACCTACTGAGCTACAGTTCTTAAAAGCTCACTTTTAAGCATTACCGCTAAAAATTCTAGGTTATTATTAGTTAACCAGTCTTGAATTGCAGTTTTGGTTCACGATCCGTTTGGTATTTTGTTCAATGACATGTTCAATAATTTTGTTCAATAACATCTTCAATAAGGGTTATTGTCCATAATAATTAAATATGGTTGTCAGGTTCTTTAATAATTAATTTTTGAATCATTTCAGAAAATTTTCTTGATTCATTGCACCATGATAAAAATCCATAAGCCTAGTTTTTGAGGAAAGTATAACCTCTGGCACACGATAAAACCATCTTCATTGACATCAGCATATAATATGGTGAAAATTATGAGTATGAGGAAAATTTTGGATCAAACGTTTTCATACTTATGCTTAGTGGTGTAACTTACATTTTACCATCAACTTTAGTAGTTTTTACACTCTTCTTATTATTACCTTGCCATGACTTATAGTAATTACACTCTTCTTATTATAGGCATTGCCATGCTTATAGTACCGTTTAGAAAAATCCAGGTTGTTTTCATAGATGAAATCCAATTTATACAAAGTTTCTTCTTTTGCTTTAACCCATTAACGCCCAAACGGACACAATTCTTCGTCCTTTTTGGAGCGTCAATCTCGAAGGGAAATTAATGAATTCACTCAATAAAAACCACTTATCCTAATGTTTTCGGATGTGATCTTTCGATTTCCGGGGTCAGAATTGTGATTAAATGCTCTAGAAAAAAAAATATGGCTGACTTTATGGAGAAAAGAGTACTGAAAATTTGGGGATTATTTTTTTATATAATTTTTTTTTTAGTCCAAAAAGTACTCCGGACTATGGAGGGAGGTGGAGGCAATAGTTGGAGTTCATGATAGAATTTTTTTTGCCGACCTCAACTGACTCTAATCTTTTCAAAATGGCGGATATTGCATAAAATCTCATGAAATATGAATTTTTCTCTAGTATTAACGAGAAAATAATGTTAATGTGAGTTTTTCTTGCTCCACAGTCATTTTCCTCAATCAAAACAATATTACAGAATATATTTCAATTTTCAATTTTCAATGATGGCGCATTCAAAATGGCGGCCGGATTTCTCAAGAAATGGCGCGTTTTTTCATTATAAAAAGTAAATAGGAGTTTGTAATTATACTTTTTCCTATGTCATTTCATATTTTAGTAACATTTTGAGTTATTTCTGGTGAAAAAAGTCTGAAATCCAAGATGGCGGATTCAATATGGCGGACATCATTCTTGAAAATTCAAAATTTGAAAACTGAAAAATTGCAGTTATATTTTACGTAGAATTCTGATGAAAAATGTCCTCTCAATCTTGTTCATAAAAATGCGTTCTATCTGAGTAAAAAATTATTTGTCATTCTAACCTCAAAACGAGTTTTTTTTGGACTAAAAAAAAATTATATAAAAAAATAATCCCCAAATTTTCAGTACTTTTCTCCATAAAGTCAGCCATATTTTTTTCTAGAGCATTTAATCACAATTCTGACCCGGAAATCGAAAGATCACATCCGAAAACATTAGGATAAGTGGTTTTTATTGAGTGAATTCATTAATTTCCCTTCGAGATTAACGCTCCAAAAAGGACGAAGAATTGTGTCCGTTTGGGCGTTAATGGGTTAATATAAGATCACAAAAAAATCGACCTGTTTTATAGCAACATTGGGAAGTTGCACAAGCCCTCGTCTTATATAATCTTTTGTTCATTTAAAACCTACGTATTTCTTTTAATAGGCTACACTCCAAAAAGAAACAAGACCTGCAGGATTGCACTGAGAAGGACGCTGTCGGGTAAAAACTCCATCCCGGCACACATTAAGACCTCCTCAATAAGTTATGTGTATATGGTCGCTGTACCATTTCTTCAACCCATTCCCAGACCCCTGTGCATTTACGCAGGGTTTTGCGTAGTTTGACCTCTGTTGGACGAATCCATTGTATGGCTCGTGAGCCTCACGTGGCCTCGACTTTTTGTGGACAGTGGTTTTTGAATTAATGTTATTTTTACAGGAAACAATAATTTCTGCTGACTTATTAGTTAAACAGATACAAATTTGAACTTTGAACAAAATTAGAATTAATATTATATGAATTAAATTGTGAAAAAGTGAAAATATGTATGAATCCATTGTATGGCTCGTGAGCCTCATATCTGGCCTCGACTGGATTATCGCCTGCGAGGTGGGCCACCCAAACATGCTGTGGTTCGTACAATTAGTGGAAAAAGATGCTGTTTGGGTGGTTTGCCTCGTAGGTGCTAGCCCAGCCGAGGGTTCATGCACCCAAGTCATAGTGAATAGTTGTCGCGCGTACCAGGCATCTCTTGCGAATTTGGCGATTGTCGATTCACACAAGTGCAAAGGAAGGTTCCTCCTATCCAACGAGTCCTTTTTCAGGAATTTTCATCCACTCACACACAAAATTTTTGGAGGTGGTCAAAAAAAGATGGTGATTCGATGCATTCAAACCAACTCTCTAACAGCTGTTAAGGGTAGCAATGGCCCATTATTGTCTCGTTCTTGGTCAAATTAGCGTGTCACTGATGCTAAACTAACTCAGCGGCTGTTTGACGGTTTTGGCGTTTTGCAAACGAAGAACTACTGCATTCTATGACAGCTTTTATTTCAATATAATTGTGCGATGGTATCACTGCATCCAGTGGCGGTGCGTGATACTTCAGTTAGCCATATCTTGAAAACGACGCATGGGACCCACTTCACTTTTTAGGTGATGACTATACACCTCTTACAGAAAGGATTTATAGTGAAAAAATCGTCAGCAAAGTTTCGAAAAAAATTTCAAAAACACTGGAGCACTCCCTGGGCTCTCAGTAACGCTCTGTGGGATATTTGCAGTATATTTTTTTTCATAATCTAGAAACAAATATAAGGAGACGTTTTTCGATTTGTTGCAAAATATTTTTTTTTTCAAAAAGTTATGGCCATTTTAATTTTAATTTTATAGGAACATTTTGTTTCCCAAAATTAAAATAACTGAAAAAATCACGCACCGCCACTGACTGCATCCATTTAAAAGCGTTATCGGTGACGTGCATCGTTTTTTATTTTGTACAAAGTATACTACATATCATCGCTGCAATCACAAAACGACGTATGTACCGGGTGGGTAAATTTCGATGTTTTTATAGGGTATCTCGGTAACTGTAAGGGCTATGGAAAAAATGAACCCACCTTTCCCGACCTCTTTTTTTCGAGATAAATTCATTGGTGAAAACCAGAATTTGCTATATCTTTTCGTTTTCGAGTTGTAAACGAAAATTGATTTTTTTGAGTTTTCGATTGGTGTCGATAACTCGGTTGTTTTGTAAAATTAGAAGAAATCTGTTTGCACGTTCTACAGGCACTTTTTTAAGTAGAATAGGATTTCCTTAACAGATTTTTTATATCTTGTGTAGTTTTCGAGTTATGGCATAAACTTCTATTTTTTTAAATGGAAACCATAGTTGGCTATGATTTAGCTAAAAAGAGGATTTTTTCTCTTTACAACGATATATAGTTTGTGGGGTCTATGATGAGTGTTTATGCGGAAACAGTTAAAAATTTTAATTTTTTCGATGTCAATTTCTTTAATCGAAACTTTAAAACTATAATGCAAGCAAAAACCAAACATAAACAATTAATCAAACAGTAATGTGTAACTGTGTATTTACATCCCAATATCCAACTGTTCTGTTTTCAAAATGGCAGGCGCCTACTGTGCAAAATCATTGAAATTACTATACTGTCCTTTATTAGAAAACATATGTTTTTAACTGTTTCCGCATAAACACTCATCATAGACCCCACAAACTATATATCGTTGTAAAGAGAAAAAAATCCTCTCTTTTAGCTAAATCATAGCCAACTATGGTTTCCATTTAAAAAATAGAAGTTTATGCCATAACTCGAAAACTACACAAGATATAAAAAATCTGTTAAGGAAATCCTATTCTACTTAAAAAAAGTGCCTGTAGAACGTGCAAACAGATTTCTTCTAATTTTACAAACAACCGAGTTATCGACACCAATCGAAAACTCAAAAAAAATCAATTTTCGTTTACAACTCGAAAACGAAAAGATATAGCAAATTCTGGTTTTCACCAATGAATTTATCTCGAAAAAAGAGGTCGGGAAAAGTGGGTTCATTTTTCCATAGCCCTTACAGTTACCGAGATACTCTATAAAAACATCGAAATTTGCCCACCCGGTACATATCTCATATTTCCCAGTTTTACAGAATATCTGATTTAAGATCAGTGGCGTGCCAAAGTCTCCTACCACCCCCCACCCCCTCCTCCCTCGCAATATTCCACTACATATCATGCGAATTAAATCTTATTATGTACCATCTTGAAAATTTGCCGCGCTGAAGGGTTGTAAGAAGGTCAGGATACGTAGGGTGACTCTGAAACCCTTCCTGATGATGCTTGAACCCTTTTCGGCCCACCTCGAATCATTTGTCTCCTTAAATCCTTTTTTGCGCTCCATCGAACTTTTTTCTGACTTCCTTCAAAACATTTTTTGAGTGGGTGAAAATTCCTGAAGGAAGGTTCGTTGGGTAGACGGATCCAAGTAGGCCACCCAAACATCATCTCGCTCGGAAAACTAGTGGAAAAAGGTGTTGTTTGAGTGGTCTGCCTGTCGAGGGTTCTTGAGCCCAAGTCACAGTCAGCCCAAGTCACTTGTCGTACGTACCAAGCATCTCTCGCGAATTTGGCGATTGTCGATTCAAACTAGCGCAAAGGAAGGTTCCACCTATCCTCTTTCAAGAATTTTTATCCACTCAAAAATTTTTTGGAGGTGGTCAAAAAAAGAGGTTGAGGCGACGCAAAGAGGATTTGAAGGATAAACAACTATGCCAAAAGAGTTCGTGCATCCACAGGAAAGCTTTCTGAATCACCTCACACATCAACACCTGCTTACAACCCCTTAGGGTGGCAAATTTTCAGATGGTGCGTTGGAGTTGGAATAGTTTTGGCGCTCAATCGGCTGTCCGCAGTGTGTCCGCCAACTTCGAGAGCCTTCAAGTGATGCCATGACATGAATTCGAGACAAAACGACATCTCACGCAGCCTTCTACAGGGGCGGCGGAACCAAAGGGGTGAATGGGGGGTTGAAGAGATGAGTCAGCGACTAATTACACAGAACTTATTGAGGAGGTCTTAATATTAGTCGGGATGGAGTTTTTACCGAACAAAGTCCTTCTTAGTCGATCCCATACGTTGCTGAAATTGGCGTCAAAATTTCGCGAATTCAAATTTCGACATAGGGTTGCTTTTTGGGGTGTGGACGGCGAACCGTTTAATTCACAGCGTAGCGACTTAGGGAAATTAAAACCAACCCTATAGGCTACCGAAAAGTAAAAACGGCAATTTATATCTCAAATAGAACGAAAATGACGCTAATCTAAAAGCAAATGGCGCTAATCTAAAAAGTGTTTTTAGTTTAGTTAATTTTGACGAATAGTTTATTTTATAAGAACAGTCACGGTATTTAAAAAGAAACAGACGTTTGTTTTTAAGAATTTGGTTATTATCATCGTCCAGCTTTCACTCTGCATCTCTTTAACAAAAATGTAGAACATGGAATGTACAACTGTTCTCAAAAAGTTGGCGCATCTAATAAAAATTTCAAAATGGTAATAAAAGTAGTAGATAAAATATAATTATCAAGAAAATATATATGTATATAGTTATTCAACCACAGGGAATCATCAATTTTTAAGTAATTTAAATGTGATATCATATATTATAAATAACCGTCATCGGGTGTAGAGTAACATTTCAAAACACTTTTAGGCATTGCCAATCGATGCCAATAAACACATAATAATATATGTATTTTAACTCGTGACGAATAGTTTTTGTTAAATAATTTGTATTTCCAAGAAAAAGGCAATAGAAAAAGATAATATTTTGGTTTCGTGACGTCTGGTACAAGAAAGTCATTGTTTGATGTATTTATGGACTTGCCCGATTAATCAAATTGCGAAAAAACTTAATTTTATCGAAATACTCGCTATGTAACCCCATGAAAATTATACACCACGTGTCACTTTTCGTGGAGAGAAGAATAAAAATAAAATATTTTTTAATTTGATTGAATTATGTAACGATGCCATAAAACTGGTATGTTCCTGAAAAAAAAAAACGTTACAATTTACTTTAGCCGTTTGCGAATAAAATGGGTTTGTCAAGATAAAACATTCACCGTGTGGTAGAATGCGAGTCTATGGATATAATTTAGAGAATTTCTAGACGTTCTAAAATATGGTATGAAACGATGTTCTTTAACTTATTAAAATGTTTTTAAGTTATCAGCTACATTCAAGTAAAAAAAATTAAATTTGGGTACTCATATTTTGACCACCCTTGGGGTGTTCAAAGAATTTCCTCAAATGTATTCTAAGGTATTCCACGTAATAAATGGCTAATACAGTGGCGGACAAAAGTATTCGTACCCCGCCGTTCTTTTGTTTTTGAGATGTAAATTATCTACTCAGTAATACACTATCAAAGTATTATTTACACATTGCAAACATTGATATATGAGGATTAAAAGAGGAAGAAAAAATTCATTTTACATTACGTATAACAGAAATAAAAATTGTGTCACTAATAAAAGTGGAGTGTTGTATATAAGCCATTGTTGTACTATATATGCCCGATGCTTAGGATCATTATCCTGTTGAAACCAATATTCCCTGTCTAATCCTAATTTGATAGCACTTTCCTTCAAATTTTCCTTTAGGATGTTAAGATACTTGTATTTATTCATAATACCATCTATGAAAACTAGTTTACCAACTCCTTTACTACTCATGTACCCCCACACCATCACAGAGCCACATCCGTGTTTTACAGTAGCTGAAATATTTTTTGTTTCAAATTCCGTTTTCGGTTTTCTATACACAATAACCCTTCCATCAGACCCAAAAATGTTAAACTTACTCGTCAGAGAAAATAACACGATCCCAGAACGAATTATCTTTAGTAACATAATTCGATGAGTACTTTAAACGCTTTTTCTATTTTGTTTATTAATATAGGGCTTTTTTATGAACAACTCTTGCATGTAAATGGTGTTTTTTTAGTATCCTTTGACAAGTTCGCGCACTTATGGGTGTATTTAACGTAGTAGACAGCAATTGTGCTAGTTTTGGTATGCTAGTTTTTGGATTCTTTTTGACTTGTTTCACCAAATAATTTTCATCCCTTTTTGTTAATTTTCGTGGTCGCCCTGTACGAGGCTTATTTATGGTTGATCCACCACTTTTATGTTTTTTGATAATATATTGTATAGTAGACTTTGGCCGTCCGAGTAATTCCGCAATGGTTTTGTAGGATTTACCCTCATTGTGAAATTTAATTATTAATTCTCGTTCTTTAACACTTGTTTCACTTTTTTTCTTCCCATTTTGCTTCCGTTCATACATCTAACTAAAGGCACACTGTGGCTATATAATCGCACGTGTCCTCGTTAAAAAACTTGTCGAATCTTCTTTATTTACTGACAGGTACGAATACTTTTGTCGCAGTAAATTTATACGAATCACACAATTTCGTTATATTTTTCGCATACACCATGATCTTAATTTAATATCTTTTTTGTCATATTAATGCTCATTAAATGATGTTTCTAAGGTGTAAACAAAACTTTGCAATTCCTTACCTACATGAGTAATTTACAATCCAGTAATAAGAAAATATAAGGGTACGAATACTTTTGACCGCCACTGTATGTATAAGTTTTAAAAAATCCACCCTCCTTTTCCATCGTAGAGCAGGAGGCCTATGACTTAAATAATATTTTATTACATAAAAACCATCACCTTACGGGTTTTCATCACCTTACATATTTATCTTCCAACCTTCAAAATATTTCAAATTCAGATAAGCGAGATGAGGGTGGCCTCATGAAAGGGAAACACGGTGTATATAATCGCATGTAGAATAGTAGGCTAATTTAAATAGAGTAATTAGAATTATAGTAATTAGAAAAATGGAGATCGTCAGAATATGCTAAAAAATAATTCTAATTTTAAAAATTTTCCTGTAATAAAGACTTGCCGAATCCTGTATAATGAAAACTTTTCCAACAGTCTTCTTGTGTTAGTTTCTTCTCGTCTTAATATTGACCTTGAATTCAAAACTGCCTAAAACATGAACGTATTTAGTTTCACTTTGTTATTCAGTTTTACCTGTTAATTTGAATTTTGTTGTTCTAACTGTAGTAGATTACTTACTATTAATAACACAAGATTACAGGCAGCCACAATTAAATTACCTTATTTAAGTTCACAATTTTTTCGCCAGCCCAAAGGAAACAAAACACTAGACAATCTCCCACATGCACTTTTTTGCTTATTTAAAAAAAAATAAAATGCTACATTTGTCACAATAAAAAAATGCATACATGTAAAAAAGTAAAAGTTTTGTTGTACAATAGTAGTTATATTCATCGAACAGAAAGAATTCTTCCTACACTGCACTAAACAATCATTCTTTGACAACAAAAAATGCTTACTAAGTAAGCAGTTTGTAATAATACAAACTAATGCTTGCTAAAGAAAAAACTAATCGTCTATTTTTTCAGCCCAATTTTTCTGCTGAAATTCTGAAATTTTGCTGAAATTTCTGAAAACATTTTTCAGAAAACCGATTATTTTAGAACCAGTCGAAGTATCACTAGGAAATGTGTGCTACAACGCAGGACTCGGCACTATAGAACTCTGATAATGAAAGTATAAACTGTGTTTTTAAGCGCCTTGTAAATTATATACGCGTGTATTTCTTGCCCGTGCATACGTACACCACTGACTGATCGTGCCAAGACACCGCGTACGCGCAGTAGTACGTCATCCCGGTGCGAGAGGGCATGATATCTAACGCAGTTTAATACGCGAGACGAAAAACATTTCGAACCCTAATTATCACACATTGGAGAAACCCAGGCTCCACCCTTTTTAATAATAAATTCAATTAGATATGGGAAATCCCACTTCATTTGTTGCTTTTATACATACAGTGAGGGCCATAAGTAACGGATAAATTCATTATCTACGTAATTTACAATTTATGAGTAAAATCCTGAAACACGCCAATTTTTAATTCTAGAATGACATTTTTTTTGAGCATAATTTTATACCTCCCCTCCAACCCCCTTGGAGTGACATCTACCCCTTTAAAATTTTTAAATGGAAGAGGGTGCGTGTGATAGCTCATTTGAAAGGGTTCTTAATTATCTATTCAGCAATATAAGGTTGTTTGAATTTTGTATATTTTTCATCAAGAAAATTAAATTTGATAAACTCAAAATTATTATTATTATGAAATGTGTACAATCAAGTGCCTATGTACCAAATATCTGTCAAATCTGACGTTTTTAGTTAATTTTGTGTCAACAACAGAAATTGGATATATTGTTAAATATTCAAGATAATCCACATAAACCTACAAGACAAGTTGCCGCCGATAATGATGTTAGTAAACCGTCCATATTGCGTCTTTTAAAAAACAAAGAATAACGCCCATATAAAATTCATTTGGTTCAAGAACTTAACAACGATGACCCGGATAGCCGATTGGAATTTTGCGAAATCATGGCATCGATTTGCCAAGATAATCCTGTTTTTATAAAAAAAAAATCTTTTTTCTGATGAAGCAACATTGGTCTTGAATGGAACAGTCAATAACGTAACTGTAGATACTGGAGTACAGAAAATCCACATTGGATGATGGAGGCCAGTACTCAATATCCTGAGAAGGTGAACGTTTGGGCTGGAATTATAAATTCTCAAATTATCGGACCATATTTCTTTGATGGCACATTAACTGAGGCGCGTTACATGGATTTCTTGCAAAATTTCTTTGTTCCAGAGTTAAGAATGCTTTTCCCAGATGATAACAACCCCAATGAAATCGATAAAAATATTTGGTTTCAGCAGGACGGAGCAACACCACATTTTTCATTGGAAGTAAGAGCCTATCTGAATCAAGTTTTTCCCAATAGATGGATCGGTAGACGCGATGAAATTGAGTGGCCTGCTCGTTCTCCCGATTTGACCCCGCTTGACTATTTTCTATGGGGTTACTTAAAATCGAAAGTCTACTTCAACAGAGCAAATAACGTAGAAGATTTAAAAGGCATAATAAGACAAGAAATTAATCAAATCACCCCGGAAACAATACAAAATGTTTTAGAAGAATTTCAGCAACGCCTCTATTATTGTCAAGAAGCAACGGGCACCCAGTTTGAACATTTGATTTAAACTGTTCTTCTGTTCTGTTTCATGTTCTTTTCTTTACTTAGTAATATTAAAAATGTAATATTTTTCAATAAAAAAATTATAGAAATTAAAAAAAATATTATGTTGCTGGATGGATAACTAAAAACCCTTTCAAATGAGCTATCACACACACCCTCGTTCCATTTAAAAATTGTATAGGGGTAGCTTCGGCAGGGGGTTGAGGGTAGGTATAAAATTATTAAAAATGTCATTCTATTAAAAATCGAGTGTTTCAGGTTTACCATTAATTGTAAATTACGTAGAAATGAATTTATCCGTTACTAATGGACCCATATAAGTAACGGTTACCTTTCTGAGTTCTTGCTATTTATTTAAATGATTCTAGATTTGAAAAACTTTAAATTCATGAATGATACCTAGTGTCACTTTTATAATCACATATAACTCGGAATGTAGCCTAGACAACTTTCAAGACAGCTACTCTCAAAGAGTAAAACAAGGTATTTAACAAAGTACATGTTGAAGATCGTTCTATTTTCATTATACACTTCCTATCATAATAAAACATGGCATATTTCCTATGCATTCCTATTATTATACAGGAGGGGTTACTGCAAAAGTCCGAAAAAGTAATTGTGGAAATATCTAACGTAAACATGTTTTAAAGGAAACTTGCTTCTTTCATCAACCTATTTAGTTTAGGAAAAATTAAAAAGCTCATTTAAAAGGCAGTAAAAATTGTATTGTAATTATTCTTATTAGGCTACTAATTTTTGACTTAATATACAGATATCTCTAGTTTGATCAAATATGGACTTAACGGGCTTTTCCAGTAAGCCCACGATATCATGTTGAATATTCTACACAAACTTTGGTATGATCTACATCATATTATTGAGAATACAGTGGGTTAAAAGATGACAATATGTAAATGTATTTAAAAAGAGAACTATTGACGTTGTCTTATTTGTACATACAAATATATCCCTTCATATTAGAAAAAATCGTGCCATACGGCCATAAATTTAAAATGGGAAAAGGACATAAAAATGAAATTCATATTTTATGTACAGGGTGTTTCGTAAGTACGCTTAGAAAATGCAGGAGATGAATCCTTGACCAAAACAAATGAGAGTTTTTCATTGAATCTCATGTCCTAAAATCTCCCCTGATGAGCTATACCCATTTGAAGTACATAATTAAGTTGTTCATAATGAGGATTTTCTTTTTTTTTTTTTTCTCTATCTCAAAGTTACCTATAACAAAGTCTTACTGTTATTCTATTAGTCTTAGAAAACTATTAGTCTTACGAAAAAAATACACGAAATCAAAACATTTCTGAACAATCTGACTTTTTAAATCAATTTTTGAAATGAAAGTTTTTTATTCCAATTAAAAGTTCTGAACTGAAAACCAAAAGGGGTAATAATTTAACTTTGCTTTGCTGTGAGGACACCCAAAAAATAACCTCCAAAAGGCAGTCCCAAGCAGATTGAACCTCCTAAATTACAAAATCACACCTTCTCCTAATTTTGAGAAAAACTTAATTACGGCACATTTTTTCAAAAAAGTGTCATCCAGCAAGGGGAGGATTTTAAAACAGACGTTCCCATGAAAAACTCTCACTTATTTTGGTCAAGAATTCACCTCTTGCATTTTTAACGCATACTTAGGAAACACCCTGAATAATGGAACATCCTTCATCGTAATCAATGGGATGTATGCTACTTCCTTACACCTACTACATAGATACATATATCAGTTAAAAATGATTGTTAATGTATGTATGTAAAGTATTACTCTGCTGATTATTGTCTGTTATTTATTTTGTTTGTATCGTACTTATAAGCGTATTTAACATAGCATTAAGTCATGCACCTTCATTATGTACGTGAATCATAAATCTTGGTCATTACATGGACAATCGCGGTTGATAACCTCGCATTGTTATATTCGGTAACACTCAAAATTCGACGCAATTTGTGAAATTTTCGATCACACATCGTTTGAGAAACAAAAAGGGAAAGTGTATAAACATTCTTATTGATGACAATAAGTACATTTTCTGCATTGCAAAAACAGTTCATTTTAATGTCTTCTATTGACGAGTATGTAAAGGGTGTGCCATAATTCACACAATATTTGAATTTGCCGCCATTTGTTGCGGTAGGTAAAGTGTTGGCAACCAAAAAAAGAAACAATTTGACAGATGACAGTTTAGGGTTAATGAAAATAGAGCACTACACGAAGGAACAACGCGTTTTCATTGTTGAACAATATCTCAAAAATCATGAAAGTTTGTCTTCTACGGTTCGCAAATTTCGTACAAAATATGGTCGGAATATTGATTTAACTTCGTCAACTGTGAAGAAAGTAATTGAAAAATTCAGGGAGACTGAATCAATTGAGGACACTGGACGTTCAATAACAAGCCGTTCAACTGATAATATCGAAGCAGTGCGTGCGAGTGTTGGTGAAAGTCCAGGAACATCGATTCGGGGTCGTGGACAAGAATTGCTTTCAAGAAGCTCCCTACAGCATATACTCAATAAAAATTTTCGTCTCTCTTTTAAAAAATTAAATTAAAAAAAAAAACCAAAAAAAAAAAAAACCCACCCCAAAAAAAAAGTTTGAAGGAATTTTTAAAAAAAAAAAAAAAAGTTTTAAAAAAAAACAAAAAAAAAAAAACAACCCCCAAAAAAACCACCCCGGGGGGGAGAAACAACCCCCCTAAAAAAAAAAAAAAAAAAAAAAACTCACCCTTGGGGGGGAGAAAAAAAAAAACAAAAAAAAAAAAAAAAAAAGGAAACCAAAAACCAAACAAAAAAAAATTATTAAAATTTGAGTTTAAAAAAAACCACCCAAAAAACCAACACCCCCCCCAACCAACCCAAAAAACAAAAAACAAAATCCCCCTTTTCTTTTCCCCTTTTTTTCCCCCTTTTTTTCCCAAAAAAATTCCCCCCAAAAAAACCCCCCCCCCTTTTTTAAAAAAAAAAAAAACCCCCCACCAAAAAAACCCCCAACCCCCCCCCCCAAAAAAAAAAAAAAACCCCCCAAAAAAAAAAAAAAACCCCTATAAAAAAAAAAAAAAAAAAAAACCCGATGTGCTATTCCATACATAACCCTATCCTATGTACTTTATGTTTCAACAAAAAAAAATACAATTGAACAAAAGGTGTGTTTTCTATTTAATTCAAATCTTGCGGAAATTTTGGGACACCCTATATATTAGACTGAAAATAAATATCTTCTATCCATGTGAACCACTAATTCCTAAACAGTGCACCTAATTTACAAGCAATACACCAAATAAACAATACACCAAGAGAATTCTATTAGTCTATTTTTTTTCATTTTTGTATCACAAGTACCCAATTTGTACTTGTTCATGCAAATTATAGATTACCTACCTACCCATAAAAATTCCCATAATGGCCATTTTGTTCAACTTTTTCTTTTCAGTTTGATGTTGGATTTAAATTTGAATCGGAATTCTTCGATTTTTGTCCACCCTCCATTTACGATTCAACTAATTATAAGTAAAACACCTATATTAACAATGAGTAATTAATTATTATCTTCATGTTAGCTATGTTCAGTCAGTTACATAAGTTTGTTTTATTATTATGCGGTAGTGGCTAGAAACTAACTCTTTGAAGGGAATCAGTACGAAAAATAAAAATGCGTTATATTTTTTTGATAATATAAAAAGTACATACCATAGGTACATAACTTAATTTCTAAAAACGCCTGTAAATCGAGTGTCATTAAAATTTATAAAAATTTACAAGATTATACATTTCAGGTACATAATTCTACATTAAGAATACAACACATAAAGACTTACAATAACCCACGTAATAGTTCACAGGTTATCAGCCCCAAACTATTCCCAGAATTATTAAATTCTGATGTTGTACTAAGGTGCATGACTACTAATTATATTGAATGAAAATTAGGCGTACGTGAATTCTAAAAATACCAGAAAATAAAATAAATAATAATAAAAATTTAATAATAGAATACTTAATAGTAATAATAACATTCATAAACATCATCAGTAGCAGCACGAGTAATAACTGTCAAGGATATGTAAAAAGTAACCTCCCTTCTTCAACTTCAGTAATTTTATTAAGCCCTGAAGAAGAAAAATTAAATCTCCGAAACTTTGGCAAAAATCAAATAGTTGTTGTTAATTCCCGGACCTAAAATGCAACAAACCAAAACTAATAAAGAAGGTCACCAAATTCCCCACAGATTTGGATAATGTTTTCTGTTAATTTAATAATCTTGCTTAAGATAACCTTCATTTGAGAAGAAACTGACTTGGACAAATTTTCTTAATTCAAACATAACAATACACGAATAGATCCTAGAATATACTTTGAAAACTATTTAATATTTCCATAAAGAAAAATGTATTCCTACACACAGAAAAAATATTTTTTAACAACGGCTATATTAACTGTGTGCTTTTCTATTATATAATGTTAATGTATGTACTGACATGTTGTCAAATTGCAGTTAATTTCTTTCGATAAAACCAAAGCTTCAGGCATGTGGCACTGAATATGCTTAATTATTTATAATTTAGTTTCATCAAACTGGTAGAGTTACAATAGTCATTCTTTTCGATACACCATTTGACAGAAAGAACTAGATAAATGTCATAGTTCCTAATTAATCCTTTCTCTCAGTGTAGTAATAGTTTTTCTTCTAACAATGAAATTTGTTTCATATCTGAGGTTAAAGTGTAACGGAAAGTGTGAAAGGAAGCAACCACATGTTTTTAAAATATGAGACATTATGATAAAGCTATTTATTTATTGACCTTTTAAACTAGAATGTAGAGATAACGGACACGCTTTTACGAGAATATTCCAGTAAACACAAGTAAATAAACATACTAACGCCAGAGTCCCGACTTACCAACTACCAAATACGAATTAACATTGGCATGTCCTCTTATCGAAAAAATAAAGTTAACACATGTTTCAATTACTATACCGCACCAAAGATAAATCGTTTATTTATGAAGGATATGATTTTGGAAACGATTTCGGAAAGGCAAAGATGTTTATGAGGGGAAGTGAATTATTTATTTTTAGATTCCGTAAGTGAAAAGAAAATAAATCAGCAACAGTTAAATAATTCGCAATCTTCGAACAACTCTTGTATACAACATAACACTTTTCTTAACAAGTCAATCCAAGGTAACAGTAAAATGATTTCTTCTTCACTTTCAAGAACACCATATGTGCACCAAAGGGATACCCTCTACAAACAATGTTCCCCAAAAAATTCGCAGTACATTGGAAGTTTTTTATCTTTAAATGAAGGTGAAACCTAATTTCATAAAAAAGGTTAGGATAATTTTAAAATAATTAAAAAAAACAGCCAAGTGATAACTTTCGAATTTGAAATAAAAAATTGAGAAATCAGAAAAATGGATTTATTTTGTGATATGTCGTAAAGTTTTTCTGAAAACATTATTCAGAAGTTCACTTATAATATTCCATTTATAAATAAAGACTAGAAGGAGATACATCAAGTTTCAAGTCGATATTTCACAATTTTGTGTTTTCCATTTTTTTTAAATTCCCAATCATCAAATACTTATTTTTATTTACTTTTGGAATTTAAATATATTGGTATTTAATTAATTGAGATGGTTCATAGTTGCAAATGACGACTGTTTCGTTTCTTTTACGATTAGAAACCTAATTTTTTAAGTAAAAGAAAAATTACAAGTCTGGCGCAATTTACATTTTATTTATATACAATTTAATATTTTTTCAGTACCTAATAGTAAGTATATCCTACCTAACTAATTCTGTACAAAAATACTCAGATACCATAAAAAATTAAATATGGGCTGTTGTTTAGAAAAAAAAAAATAAGGGAAGTAGCTTGGATTCTGAGTTTATTTATATCTAACAATTCAAAATTATTATCAGAATCGCGAACTGAAAGAAATTACATTTCTTATCATTACTTTTGGTACATTCCGTATTTAGGAACTTAACAGTTCTTTAAAATTAAACGCTTTTCATTGCTAAAACCGTTTATCTCCTGTTATTTCGTTCAGGTTTTTTAATCGCCATTATTCAAAGAAACAGACTAATTGTAACTGGCAAGCCCTGAAGTTACGATACCATTCTGTCTCATTGTAAACGTGTTACACCTTGAACGTAACATATATCTGTTATACAATCGATTTGGAAAACGCGGTTATTTTCCAATGAGTCCATTGTACTTTAATGGTACTGCTGATCTTGCAGTCTGCTTATTATGCAACCAAACCAGTTGAAATGAGGTCGATCGGGTTTGATTTACATACGTATTGTGGTATAGACTGTAGACAGTCTATGTGGAGCAAGAGTAACTACTGTCACATAATATTATTTTGTCTCAACTCTCAACTCCCTTGTACTCAGCAATAAATTAATAAATGAATGATAAAGTCTACGTACCAATTCGCAGAGTACATTGTGAATGACTTCTTCCATCTAATTTCGCATCGTATTCTGTTCTTTAAATAATCTAAATTTTCGTCTGGTTGTACAGACTTTTGTCTTCAAATACCCAAAAAAAAACCAGGGGGAAGATCTGGAGCTTGCAGAATCCACTCTATTGGCTTCCGAGAGTACTTTACACAGTACATACTCTACACTGAACCCGACAAAGGTAGTAAATAGCAGTTTAGAACTTCCCAAGTTCTAAAAGTTTTTGAATTCTGTATATTATTTAGGATGTAGTCATTGTCATGCAGACTGTGTTATCTTAAATAGAATTAAAATAATATGTACCACAATGAAGAAAAAATGGACATGTTATTTATATTATAGTGAGAGAAACAGTGACCGAGCCAGTAATATATATTTTGACAGATACCCGAAGAGGCCACAATCTTTTAAAAAAATATTTTCAAAGTTATAAACCAACAGTGAATTTAATTTTTGCATATTTTGGTTTCACCTTTATGACAAAATAAAGGTCCTTCCATATATTTTTTAACTCGTTATAACTTGGCTGGACTGGTCACTGGCTCGGTCACCATTTCTCTCACCAGCAAAATAACCAACCCTGGTTTCCATTACAAATAAAGTAACTGATGATTTGCCCATTCTTTTCGAATTTAATATTTTACACACGTTATGTTCAGAGGATTTTTTTCATTTGGAATCCATTGAAAACTGCAGACTTCTCCTGTTGGACTCGAATGAGTTTAGTATTGTCATTAAACTCATTGTTTCCTTATTTTATTACTGTTATTTTTGGAGAATTTCTTACCACTGATTCATATGTTTGTTGACGAATTGTCCTGTCTTAGAAATAACGGTAATTTTAGTTTACTATCTATTTATAGATAATAAACCTTAAAAGAGGCGTGCTAATAATAAAAATGTTGTTAAAAAATAAGTAAAAGTATTTGATTAGCATATCAATGGTAAAAGCAATAGTCTGAAGGAAATTGTTTTGTCCCAGATACTGTGAATACTTCTTTGTTCTAGTCAGACCCGGTGTAACGGTATTGCTATATAACAATGGCAGTTCTCGAAAGAGCATATACTAGGTGGTTTCTAAGTTGGATAACAGTTGTTGACGATAATTTCTGCACTTATTTACGGTTAGTGATATCTCACGAGTATATTGAGTATTTAAAAGATAAATAACAGTATTATCTACCTACATTATGTATGTACGGTTTGAAAATATGCACATATTATCGAACCTTAAAACACATTTTTGTATTTGAGCTTTGACTTTTTTCTGACTCGTTTTATTAACTTTTTTCTAATTTAATTTGACAACCTGTGGGTGATCTTCAGTGGTAACTGTTAAATAATAACTCGAATTTGTTGAATACGTTAGTTCACTAATTTATTATTTTTAGTCATCAGTATAGGCTAGTCATCAGTATGAGAAATAAACTATGAAATGATATAGGTATATTCAGAATCGTACGAGAGTAGGGATTCAGAATTAGTACAAGAAGGATTCAGGAATCATCCCTCTAAATAAGAGCATATCATTAAGTAACACCCTGTATGTGCCAATTAGTATTTGTGGAATCCTTATATGGATGAATCTGATCCGCAGTCTCTATTAACAACAATGTTTTTTAGTAGGTTATGTTGTTATTTCAATGCATAATTTGCATCTTGCATCTCTCCAAATTCAAAAGGTGAGACGCCATTTTTGCTTTTTATTCTCATTAGTACAAGCAGTCTGAAAAACGCCAATTAAACAATTTGTATTCAGGTAAGCTCCGATGTGTCCATTTTCTCCAGGTAAATCGTGTATCCCTGTCTCAAACACATCTCTCTCAAAGGAGAAAGAGAAATCCATGACACGAATATACCAGATACCATCGATACTAGCAGCCAACCAACGGTACCACTCTTGGCCTTTTACTTTTAATTTAAAAATGCTAATACTGTTTTAATCTCTTACGTACAGATTTTTACGACATACCTAACGAGACCTATCATTAATAATCTGTTACTTATGCCCCAAGGCGATGTGCTTTTAGTGTGGAGTTCTGTATGGATAGTTCTGTCTGTCTGTGCCCCAGGGGCACAATAATCGAGAATAATTTGTTGAAAAAGGTAAAAGGTAAAGCTTTATCATGGGAATCATTTTTGTTTTAATAAATTGCATTCTGAGATGGATTTTGTAAAAAGTCCTACTAAAAAGTCCTGTAAAAAAGATACTAATACAAGTAAGTACATACTATATGTAGTAGTAATCAGTTGCGTCCATAAAATATATGTTGACAAGGGAATTGTTTTTGGGTATATTGGACAAATAAAGAAGCACTAATTTTGCCGATGTTTCGTCTAATCAGACTTCTTCAGGGATTAATTAGTGTTTTATATAACCGTCTATGTTGGATCCTTTTCTTTACCTGCAGGTACATGTGTTTGAATATACTAATAATTTTGTGGTATTTGTTTATTTTGTTTGTTTATATAACTATACATTGAACGAATAATTGCCTAGGCTCAATTCTAACTTTTAATTCAAGACATTGAAAGTGAAACGTCTTTTTTATTTTCAAAATTATTGATAGTAGACTACCTAAAAAATTATTACCTATAGATAAACCGTAATAGTATGTAATCAATGACATACCATTTTTCCTGCTGACAAAAGTTAATACGTTAATGCAAACGTCATCAAAATTATATGTGAAGGTAACCATTACTTCATAGAAAATAAAATTTACGATACAATGAAAAAACAATAAAAAAGTTTTGTTAGTTACTTAAATAGGAAGTCAAACATAATGAATCGTCTAAATTCTAAGTTTACACATAAGAAAAAGTTTATATGGTTATCTGTCAGCATTTGTATCTGTATTTATAGGCATGTATACATACCTACTGAATATACGCCGGCCGTTTAAGTTAGCAGATAGTAATATATGTAGTAAGTAGATGTGGTTGTGATTAACGATAATCTTGGATTATTGATAATTGAAGTAGCTGTCTTCTGTGACGTAATGCTACTGCGACCCTGTTCACCTTTAAGAAAGCCACAAGAATTAGTTGAATCTCTACAAGAAAGTAATTGTCCCAGAGAAACAATGACTAGTAAGACATGAACACTTCTTTTCTCTTTTCTAAAAACCCCAAAAACATATCCATAAAAAATTGATTTCCTATCGCTTATAACACGATTGACTCGTTGTAAACCTACCATCTGGCAATTTTTTTCTATTTGCTCTTTATAACGAGCCATCAAAAATTAAACATCATCAAAGTTGGCCGAGCAAAAAAATTGGTATTTATTAAATTTATAAACTTATTTAGTTGTCAATGATATTTTATTATGTGACGGCCATTATTTATTTTACAATTGTCAAAAATTTGACACGTTTTTGCTTTGATTTTTTTTGTCTCGACATAACCGCTATTTCTATATCTTTCGTTCATATCCAGATTTGATGACTTTTTTTTCTGGATGTCTCTTTATAATTCTGCTCACAATCTTTACAACTTATTCCACAAATTGCCAACATATTGTTGCACATTTTATCTGTGGGTTTGTCTCAAAGTGTTTCCAATTCAGTAATGTTTGCAATTCGATTAAAAAACTGTTTAGGAAGTTCCAAACATAAAATAACACCCCAAACTTACAAACGATATATGGGGAATTTATGAAAGAAATTGTAAATATTATCCGCGTATGTAGGGCAAACAAAAATATCAAGTTAAACTAGATCTAAAGAAATATACAAGCTCTATAGATATAGCAATGGATGACATGCTGAACAAAAATAAGCCATAATTTCTGTCACAAAAATTATAACACTCCAATACAATAGTTTAGATAGTCAGTGGTGTTGGAAAATCGGCTTTATTTAAGAGCAATAAAATTTGTTGTTTGAGTTATAATATATCACTTATTTTTGGATGTAATGGATGTAATGGAGTGCATTCGCCTGTAAAATTTGAGTTGGATTCAAAATTCTAGACACAGTGTTTCAATATATACAATTGTTATATTTCTCAAGATTTAAACTAAAAACATAATGTTAAGATTATTCTGAAAATATGTTAATTTCAAGTGTTTTTATACAATTAGAAATAAAAAAAATCTAGTAAACCCTTGCGGAATTTCTTTGTTCATTCTAGTCAAAAAGTCAATCATCGACTTATTTCAGACAATTACAATATCCGTGCCAAGATCCAGTGAATACACTATACGTATACCAATGTATTTACCTGATTGATTAGGTAAGGAAAGTTCCTACTGTATTAAAAACATGTTTTTTTTTAAATCAAGCACGTTAAATTTTAATCAAACGAGATCCAGGAAAATCATTCTTCAAAGTGTTCTTGATGAATAAGGCAGGCATCAACTTATTTTACAGAAATTTTCACCTTGTACCTCGAAAATTACATCCTCTCGAACAAAAAAGTTCATTACAGAACTGCTGTATAATGATACTACCCTTGAAATACCACTGAACTTGTTTCGTCATCAAATCAGAGATTAGTTTAATCAGTAACACGATGTAATTTTTTGTACTTACATTAAATCGCATTATTGGGTAGGTAGCGTGTCCGTATCTTTTACCCCATCATTTCAAACTATTTGTAATACAAATATTAAATCAGTCCTTAATTAACTCACTCTTATCCGCATTTGCAAAACAGTAAGCTTATTGGAAGAAATGGAAAAAAAAACAGAAAAACGTTTTTGTTTGCAATAAATTATTTAGTTATTATACTCGTAAATACAATTTCGCAGTAATAATGCATTTAAAGACTAAACACTTAAAATAAACTGCTCGTCAAAATTAGTGTAACACTTTTAGATCAGCGACATTTGCCTTCTATTCGCGTTAGAGACTTGAGGTTTTTAATTTTCCGAAAGTACGACGTTGTGACTTAAACGGTTCACTGTCCACACCCCAAAAACCAAGCCCATTTCAGAGATCTACAAGATCTACTAAGAAGGACGCTGTCGGGCAAAAACTCCATCCCGGCATACATTAAAACCTCTTCAATAAGTTCTGTATACTCTTTAACCCATTTCCAGACCCCCCTAAGCGACCCCTTTGCATTTACGCAGGGTTTTGCGTGGTTTGACCCCTTGTGGACGAATCCATTGATCCTAATGCTGGCTAATAAATTGGTGTGGGTGCCACAACTCACTTTCACTATTTAACAACTCAAGCACCCTTCCAGATCACATCCACACCGACCCCCCACTCACCCCCTCTGGTTACGCCCCTGTAGCAGACTGCGTGGGATGTCGTTTTGTCTGGAATTCATGTAATGGCATTACTTGAAAGCTATTGAAGTTGACGGAACACACTGCGGATGGCCGCTTGGTCGCCGAAAGTAATATTCCAACTTAATCCCACCCCCTGAAAATGTTCCGCCCTAAGGGGTTGTAAGCAGGTTTTGATGCGTAGGGTGAAAGCTTTCCTAAGGATGCATGAACTTTTTTGGTACACCCCGAGTTATTCGTCACCTTCAAATCCTCTTTTGCGTCGCGTCGCCCTCTTTTTTTGACCACCTCCAAGAGAATTTTTGAGTGGACGAAAATTCCTGATAGAGGAGCACATTGGGTAGGCGGAATTTTCGTTTGCACTTGGGATGCCTGGTACGAGCGGCAATTATTGTTCACTGTGACTGTGTTTCAGGAATTTTCACCCACTCAAAAATTTTTGGAGGGAGTCAAAGAAAGCGACCAAATACACAAAACTTATTGAGGATGTCTTAATGTGTGCCGGGATGGAGTTTTTACCCTATAGCGTCCTTCTTTTATATTTAGCGTCATGTATACTTTCCCCTTTTCCTCTTGACAGAAGGGTTCTAATAACCTTTAGCAAGTTCTGAAATTCCAGTTATTTACCACAGATGATACCGTTCAATAATTATCGTGTACAGAAAAAGATTATAGACAAGTGTAATATTTTTGTGTAGAGGCTGAATTCGTACGAATTCGCACCCTCTTCTTTTGAGGTACGAAAACACTTTTTCTGGAGTAACTCATTATCCTGAAATTTTATAATATGCTCTCAGAAGAACAATTGTAAGGAAACTGTAGTAGCTGTTTATTTAACAATGTTTTATTTTTAAATGTAATGTTTTTTACTTGTTCTTGTTTTAGTTGTTTACTTGTTGAATTTCTTGTTGAATATACTTTTTTTAAATATATATATACTTTTGTAACTATTGATATATGTATTTGAACTAACATCAGAATAATAATCCAAACATACCAAATACCTCAAATGAAGTCCCTGATTAGGTGACGGGAAGACAGCGACATCCTCCAAATTTTCTGTTGATATCGTTAAGTTATACAAAGCACCATTTTTTGTGCATTATATTTCAAAAATATATAGGAAAAAATTCGACGTAATATGTGTTAAATCATTATAATCAGACGAACAAGTGGAATTCAGTAAGTTAACAAAAATATTCCATTTAAATAAATAATATTGAATATGAAGAAAATTTGAATAAACAGCTATTACATTTTCCTTTCAACTGTTTGTCTGATTGGCATATTCTGAAATTTCATAAAAAATAAAGTTCCCTGTGAAAAAATATTTTCGTAACTCCAGAAATTACGAATCCCTCCTGTATAGACATTGTCGACAGGTATAAAGCCAGACCTCAAAAAGTATTTTTCACACAAAGTTGAGTATCAAGTTACGAAACATTTTTTCTATAATATGTATATAATTAATTAACAGTATACTCTTTGTTTTTTTGTCAACAATGTACCTACATATCTACTTCCTGTATATGGAAATAAAGCAACACATGACAAGTCTGAGACAATATCTCGGTGTGTACTTAACACACTGAGACATTAGGAGTTATTTACCTTTTTGAAATTTCATTGTATTTGCATCTATCATTATCAATATGCAAATGAATAACGTATACATTATATCCTAATAATAAAGTCCTAATTAAAGAATGGTTAGTTATCACATTATTGCAAATGATCTTCCCTATAAGTAATTACAATGATAATTAATTTGAAAATAATGCCACAGATAGCTTCTCCATGACCTTTTCTTAAACTATAGATACTTAATTGTTGCAACTGTCTATTATTGTGAAACTTTCGATTTCAAAGAACAACCAAGACAAAGGACTAGCATAGAATTATTTATTGGTTGTTATTACAGCCATAATGGAATGTTTTAGGTTATTATTGCAGTTAGAATCATATTTATATCAAAGGACGTGCGTTTTTAAAAATCTGCAGATAAAATATTATACAGGGTGGAAATAAAGTATGGAACCTGTGAATTATTTCAAAAACGGATAAGTTTTGGAAAAAACGCTCACGTCACGATTCAATTTTTTTTAATTACAAGGGGTATTTTTTGTAACTTTTTTACAAAGCTGACCTCATTCTGAGTTATTCGTGTGCAACTTGTATGGGGTTACTCGGGAAAGTTTTTGAGAAAAATCAAGAAAACGACCCGAGCAATGCGATATTTCACCATTGAAAACCAGGGCCCCAGGTGATGAACACCCAAGGAATAGGAACGCCAATTGCGAAATTCAAAAACTGGACCGCGGCTCTGTGGAAATTCAGATTTTCATACTGAAAAATGGAGACATTTTTCGATTTGTTACTTTTGTTTCAAAAATTATGGCCATAATTGGGAACAAATGTCCTATAAAATAAATTAAAATGCCACTTTTGAAAAAAAAAATTTGCAACAAATCGAAAAGTCTCCTTATATTTGTTTCTAGTATGAAAAAAAATACTGAACCCACAGGATGAGAACCCAGGAATCAGTGTTGAAAAACTTTGCTGACGGTTTTTCATATAAATCCCTTTCTGTAAGAGGTATAGCTACCAATGTACTAACTGAAATATCACGCACCGCCACTGCCGGTTAGACATTGAAAGATTCAAGAGTATTACTACCCGTAACTCGTTGAAGTGGGAATAATTCAGAGTAAAAGTGGTTAGTGCATGCACACTGACACTCGTTTTTATTAATTTCGATAATTCCTGGTCCGATTTATCCGAGTAGGTGCTCAAAATGTACCCGGTTTACCGTTTGGCAATGTGCCAGGCGTTCAACAAATGACCTTTGCACGTTGCCTATCATTTCCGATCATCCTCATCCCGGTACGAATGCGTGCCCTCAGGTCTTCGATATTACCTGGTCTGTCCACATAAACCCGGCTTTTGAGGTATCCCCAAAGGAAGTAGTCCAGCGGGTTCAAATCAGGAGATCGTGCTGGCCACTCTACGTGACCCCGTCGACCAACCCATCGATTTGGGAACACCTCATTTAGGTATTGTCTGACCCCTAATGCATAATGTGGCGGTACACCATCCTGTTGGAACCAGATGTCTGGTGCAAATTCACCATGTTCTACTCCTGGAAAAACTTCGATAAGAGTAGATACCACTTGCGTTAGCAAGATCACTAGATATTATTGTCCATTTAAATCCCCGTCAATGAAAATCGGTCCAATAAGTCTATAATGATTTTCTGCTGCCCAATATCGAAAATTACGTCGAATTACCGTGCCATTCGAGAAGAAGGAGGCCTCGTCGGAGAACAGAATACTGCCAGCAAAATTATCATCCTCGTTATATCATCATCGTTATATCGGACTTATCGGCATTATTTCGCAAAATTAATTGCAACCAACAAAATCATCCTCTGAAAGCTCCTGCATTAAAGTGATTTGGTAAGGGTGGAATTTCAGCTTATGAAGGATGTTTCGTACCGATGTGTGGCTAATATTAAAATCGATGCCCATTTGGCGAGTTGTTGAATGGGAATTATCTTGAACCTGGAGCATGACATCCAATTGAGTGTCTTCGGGAACAGGTGGTCTGCCTGATTTAGGCAAATCCCTTACATGCCCCGCAGCTTGAAATTTGGCCACGATTTTAGGTCCCGTTGATCGTACTATCGGTCATTCAGGATGCGCTTCATTAAATAAAGTGCAAACCTCGGAGTGTGACCACCTGCTATCGCCGTACCCTAGCACCATAAGAATCTGAATCCTGTCAGTTTCATTTAGGTGTGCCATTTTTATGCGGTAGGCAAACAAAGATCGCTCTTGAACAAGACTAATTGGAGAAGAAAAGAGAAGTCGAGAAAAAAAAGATATGGTGAAACAGAAGGGTTCGATTTGAAAACAACGGTTTTGTTATGCATCGTCGAAGAATACAAGACGTTATACTTAGAATTCGAAATCAGTTAAAAGGCGACAAATGCCAAGTAGTAAGTGCGAACCAGTGTGAAGCCAGAAAGCAATTACTCATGTAATACCTTAAGGTGCGTACAAACCTGCACACGCATGCGGTGAGAAGCTACGCATACACATACGTATGCAAATCTGGACGGCGTTTGCGTGGCCTCTCGCCGCATGCGTTACCTCTCGCGAATGACTTGAGCGCGCATACCGTGAGCCAGACTGGTGTCGGTTTTTTGGCGCACATCAAAGAAACATACGTGTGCGTTCGCGCTCAATTTGGACGGGTTTTTGTGCCGTTCTAGTTTAAAGCGAGACTAGTGCAGGGTTGTGGACATATTTATATGTATTTGTGGCTGGACGCTGGAAAATGGAGTGGCCAAATGAACAGTGTATGGAATTAATAGATCTATATGAAAAAATCCCTATATTACGGGATTCAAAAATTAAGTTCTATTGTTTAAAAACGAAGAAAGAGGATACATGGGAAACAATTTCAAAAGAATTAAATATGGAAACTTAATGTTATAGCTAGGCGCTCTTTAGCAGATATGGCCTTTCTTAACACTGTATCTTTTTCATTACATTAGGTATTCAAAGTCTTCTAATGGCATACGTACAAAGTTTTGAAATTGTCCGGTATATGGTTCTAAAGCCAAATCTACTAATAAATCGGAGCTCATATGTCGAGTTCTTCTTTTAAATAAATGCGTCATCCACCATCGTCTATTTTTCTTATCTTTTTTTCTTTTTTTAATAAACTACTAATGACTACAAATGCGGCACTGACCATAACCAACTCTTTAGACATTTTTACCACGCATGGATGGAGCGATTTGAGCACGCACGCATATGCGGCGATAAAAGTTTCAACGAATGCTCTGAGCGCGAATGGATTGAGTACGCACGCATATGCGTAGCTTCTCACCGCATGCGTGTGCAGGTTTGTACGCCCCTTTAGGAGCAAAAATGCGCATGCGTTCCCCCTACCCTTAAAACCCACTTTTCAGCACAGGTGCGTGCGCAAACCATTTGTACTCTGAATTATTCCCACTTCAACGAGTTACGGGTAGTCATACTCTTGAATCTTTCAATGTCTAACCGGGATCGGTTTTCTTGATTTTTTCTCAAAAACTTTCCCGAGTAACCCCATACAAGTTGCACATGAAATTACTCAGACTGAGGTCAGCTTTGTAAAAAAAGTTACAAAAAATACCCCTTGTAATTTAAAAAAAAATTGAGTCGTGACCTGTGGCGCCGCCATGCGGCACTTTCCGGCATAACTAAGTCTACCAAAATGTTCCTTGGAAAAAAACTCAATGGACATGTCCGAGCGTTTTTTCCAAAAATTATTAGTTTTTGAAACAATTCACATTTCCATACTTTGTTCCACCCTGTATATAGTAAGCCATTTTTGTAAATTTTGAAATGAAAACATCAAATTTTTTATACAAATATAGTAGTTAGTAATTATTAACATATAATTCTAAAGTATAGAATGTCATTTTATGCCAGTAATGTTAAAATAGGATTATATTTTAATGTAAAGAAAATAATTGTGTTTTAATTTTTATTGAAATCAAAGACGAACAAGGTAGATGACTTGCACCATCCATGTCCATTTTATGATAGGTATATATATATGATAGGTACATTTACTCCAGAGACTGCTAAAAAAGTAGCTGATGAACGGTGGTAACAGTGACCGGTATAAAGTTTGCCATAAGCAAGGTTCTTGCTACGTTGTTATCTGTGTCTGGTATAGTTATAACAAGGGTCCGGAAATGTGTGAAACTCTATTATAATCAAAGTGTAAACCGAGTTTCAAGCGCCTTGTAAACTTAGTACTAGGGTAGGAAATTGCAGCATTACATATTGGCGATACATGTGTAGAAGAGAATAAGTTAAAAGACACCAGTAAGGACAGACAAAGACAGTTATATGCACCAGTGTTTCACGCTTGTGTACTTATTAGAAACATATGAAGTAAAACGTTACCTGCGCGTCAGAAACTGGAATGTGGAGGTGGATAGACACCGCCCATCACCTAACGAACTTGAGTGAGTACTTCTCAGCTTCTCAGTACTTTTTCGCAGCAGTGAGAGTGCACATCGACTTAGCTGTATGAAACGAAATTTTTACGTAATTCTGAATTCTAAATTATCCCATACACTTAAAAGAAGTGTACGAACATAATTGTATTTATTTTCAAATTTTTGTATTGCTTACTACCGGTCTGCAAGAAAATAAAATTGAAGTTCTATAAAAAATAAAAAGATATAAATATAAATCAACCCGGTTATAAGACGAAAGAAAGAAAAAATGCCTATTGAATAAGTGGTTCAAAATGTCGCCCGTTTGTTCTTCGCAAAACCCTGGTCTATCGTAAAACTCAGTTCTTACGCTTTCTAATATTTCTTAAGCGTTTTTTTTAAATTTAGGACTTGTACAATTCTGGCCCGTATATCATTTAAATTTCGTGGTCTTTCATGTTCATGTCCGTAAACAGTTTGTTTTATTTGTTAAATATTTGTTTGCATTTAAGGAACCGTTTATAAAAAATGGCCGAACGATGGAATCGCCTAAAATACCAACTGCGTACGCAAGGAATGCTCAAGTGTTTTTTTTCCGTAGACCAATAACGATATAATAATTCAATTCACACGTGCGCATTATAATTTATGGGCGAGGCGTCCCGCCTACATATTTTATTGCTACCCTATCACGAAAGACAGAGAATAACGCCCATAGAGTTTTAAAATGACGTGTTAGTCTGGCAACTATGGATATAATATTTCTCTCTCAGTTCCTCTATCTGTCAGAGTTTATTCTTTTCTTATTTATTAATGCTCGGCATTGAAATCTTGCACTTTCCTATAAACGTGTATTTCTTGCCCCTGGATACGTACGCTACTGAGCGATCCTGCCAAGGCGCCGGGACTCGCGTATGCGCGGTAGTACGCCGGTCCCGCTCGATTGTTAAATGCAGTATACCATGCGTGAGAGGAAAATTTCCGAACCCTACCTATAACTATGTACCTTCTAAATCATTGGAGCATTAGTATAACCCATCACGAACTTGCTGAGTTTCCCGTTTGCTTGTGTCTAGGTTTTCGTTTGGGATCGTTGTTTTTCTCATTAAATAATGGAACCAAAGAGTAACGAGTTTTAATACCTGTTTTTACTTCAAAATATACCTACTAAATAATATTCCGTTGCTTGCATACTCTGTACCTTTTCCTTAGATATTGCCTTTTTGGTTAAAAATATCAAATATAACTTTATCTGTTATTTTGTCAATTTCTGAAATTGATGTATAATATTTTATTTAACATCCATTATCAATTAAAATTTTAGTTTATCACAGAACAAATTTATACGAATTAATTACCCTTATTCGTAACTGTCGGTAACAAAACATAACCTCATATAATCATTTAACAACCAGTTAAATGATTATAAAATTCAACATTTTTCAAAATATTTTCGAAGGGCTTTCATCAGTTTTTTACATGTTTTAAGCTTTACTAGTATTGATAAAACCTCATAAATATCATAAATAAATCATAAATAAACTATTTTACGTATACTTATCGCAAGTATAATGTGTTAAAATAAAACAAATTTTGCTGTTTCGTTACTTGAGGTGAAAAGAACAAGCAGTGTACTAGATGATAACTTCACTAACTATAATACTAAATGAAAATTTTGATAGATGTCAAATACTGAACTCAAAAAAATCATTTTCGAATTCCTTGAACATTTTACTAAAGCAAAAGTTCCTACTCTCTACCAGTTTCAAAAAAAATAATAGTTTTTGAGATCATTGAACTTCTATCTGAACAATTTGACCGTTATATTTAATTTTCAGCTATGATATTTTCCAAATTAAAACATCGATTTAGTTATTATAAAATAATCGACAATTCTATTGAGAATTATGAAATACTAAAATAATTAAAATTATTGGTCATATTTTTAAATCATTATAAACAAAAAAATCGCTAAAAAAATATAATTTCAATAAATGTTATAAATGTCCCATCACATATTTCAACACTGTTTTAACCTTTTAATGTTCTCTTGTTGAACCCTAAAAATGTTATCAAGATTTTCTCCACTAAAATCCATTAATCTACTTAGCAGCTGTTCTCTGATGTTTGTTTGAGGTAAATTAATTCAAGTGGACCCAAAAAAAAATAAATCAAATGGATTGAAGTCAGGCGACCTGAGTGACCATAAAACTGATCGGCTTCGGCCTATCTATCTATCACCAAGTATTCTTTAGAATTCGTCGAACTAGTTACGTAAAACAGTAAATCGTGACTTTGTTGCCAGAGTATCATTTTATTAAAATTATTTAAAATCTTCTATTCTTTGCTGATATTTACGTTCTAGCTTTGCTTTACTTTTTTGTATCTTTTGAAATTCCTTAATATATTCAATACTGCATATCACAGTAGAACAATAATAATAATTATTATTTCCGTTTTATTGTGAAAAATATCGTAATCCTTCAGATACAATTCTCGAAACCTTCTATAAAAAGTTCTAAACGATGTCAAAAACCATTCATTTTTTCGAAACTGATGAAGACAATCTTTTGTTTAGTGAAATGTCCAAGGAATCCGAAAAAAAAATTTTTAGTTCAATATCTGTCAAAAATTTTATTTTTTTTTTTCGTTTTGGGTCAGTCCACTTCTGGCTTCCCTGTTAATATGAATCGCCCCATAATAACAATATTTATGAGTTTATATGAAACACAGAAAATGTCCAAAAGTTATATGGGATTCCTAAGTCATATTTTTAACAACGTATAGAACTGATCAAAACAACCATTTTTTCATATTTAAAAAAAAAAACTTAAAAATAAAAAAAGTTGCCTTATTATTAATTTCAAAAATAGAGTTTAACCTTACCTGCCATAAAAAGGTGTATAGTGTATACTAAACAAAAACGTTTAAGGTAAGAAAATACTAGAAATAAATGATTCACAAGAGGGCTATAAAGATTACGAATATTTTTCTACTGTATTTCGAATATATCTTCCATTAAAATTAAAGACAGGTCCGAATAAATATTTTAGAAATCATAAGGTAACTTTTTTTATTTTTGAGTTTATTGAAAAATGGTATTTGGAAAAAAT
Source organism: Aromia moschata (assembly GCA_029963805.1). Classification (NCBI taxonomy): domain Eukaryota; kingdom Metazoa; phylum Arthropoda; class Insecta; order Coleoptera; family Cerambycidae; genus Aromia; species Aromia moschata. The sequence continues at coordinate 783,431 of JAPWTK010000166.1, forward strand.
GTTGGTTTTGAATAGTTCTACACACTATTAAAAAATATGGATCAACTAGGAATCTCTCTGAGGAATATAGTATATATGTATATGTAGTTTTATTTTACCTCCTCTGTGTGCGCCTCTAAAATATTGCCGAACTTAACTGCATACTTCATACTTCCTGAACATCCTGTATATTAATTTTTAAAGGTAAATTAATAAATGTTTCGGCAATTAAATACTAGAATAGATTAGTTTTTGTTAGAATCAAAATCCTACAGAAAAAATATATTATAGTCAAAAAAATAAATAAATATATAGTCCAATCCTATTACATTGTATTACAATTTATATTTTTGAATAGAGTTTTGTGTCACAAGTCCCAAGTCTTAAGAGTTTTCGTACCCCAACTCAACCACTAAGACTCTTAAGACTTGGGACTTAGGACACAAAACTCTAGTCAAAAATCTGAATTGTAATACAATGTAATAGGACTTGACTATATATACATAGTATATATTTTTGACTATAATATATTTTTTTATAAAGCAAAGTTGAGTAAATTTTTCCAATATGGGATCATGGCTTTATGCAATTCTGTATACTATGAAACCAGCACCCTCTCTAACAGGCGGGAAGAAACGTGCTTTTTACAAAAGCTCCGGATAACCTGAAAACACTGCGGTGCCGCCAAAAACTGAAAAGCTGCTGTAGAGATGGGAGGAATATCGAACGAGGACGGCGGTACCCGAGTTTAATGTTCCCTTTTTGTGTTGGATGCAAGCGGCGTAGCGAAACGCACAGTGTGAAAGACGCATGCGCCCACTAGCCTCGTCCGGGGTCACTCGTTGCACTCTCGACATGGGCGGAAAGCAGTTTTGATCGCTTCGGTGGCGCGCAGAGTTCATGCGGGAACTTTTATGTTCGTGTGTCGCCATAAAAACGAACCACCTGTTGACATTGACAGCGATTCACGTGTGTCTTTGACTTTTAGCAATTGTTTATACATGCAAATGTACTTAATTTGAATGAAAACAATGCCGAATGAAAATCATATCTTCCTAAAAAGGAAATACCTAAGAGATTAAGAATAACAATAGCAGCTGACAGCTGATAAAACACATTTAATGGGATTTTAGAAGTCTTTATTCACTCTATGTGATGCAACTTGTGAAAAGGTATCAGATGTCGGAAAAACTATTTCCGGGTGGGGGTCAGTTTTCGATAGAGCATAAATTTCGCTTCATTAAAAAAAAAGTCTCTAGCGTTAATATAGCTCGAACTGAAAGCAGGTAAAGTTTCAATATGTAAAATCGTAATTTTGAGAAAAACACATTTAAAGTTTTGGAACAGAACTGTACACGAAGAAATCGATATCTCGTCTTCTATTGCTCCAATCCGGCTGAAATTTTGGTATGATGTCCTGCGAATATGTACCTACAGATCCTGCACGTTGATAGTATGAGCTATACATTTTTCGACTTGAAACTGCGTTTTGGGCTGTAGCGCAAAATTCACTTTTCCGACATCTGGTACCTTTTCACAGGTTGCATCACATATTTACAATAAGCACATTACTTATAATATAACAAGCAACCAGAGAAATAAACACTAGATGTGGCTTTCAGCCCTTTTATACATACATATATCCTTATATGTAGATACCTAAAAAAAGTAGAGGTATAAATGTTAAAAAAAAAATAATAATAAAATTAAAATCCATTGGTACTGTTAACGTCCTTGATTTATGTATTGACAAATAATTATTGGATCAATACCCGAGACAATACATATGTACCTAGATCATAATTATCAAAAAAGGTTATTATGCAAGTCGTTTGACTTAAGTGGCCTTGAAAAATACGTCAATAAAACGTCGAAACGTCGGCATTTTAAAAAAATATATATAAACTTGTCTGCTTTCTGCTCTCTTCCACCCCAATATTTATGTGTCAGTATATATATTTTTTTCAATTCTTAAATATTCCATAATATACATATTACGTACTGATAAATCAATTTACCTTCTTTTAGATTTTTACGGATTTAAGTTTTAGACACGAAAAAGCGTGTTTACTGTAAAAACGGAATGAGTTTAAATATTCTGCTTGATATTATATGAAGACTAAGTTTTGGTTAACTGCAGAAACGGAACATATCCAGAAGACGTCCCCATGTTGCGGTAACTGCACCTGTACCTAACCTCATTTTTTTATCCTAACACGTTGCAGTCATCTACCTAGTACACATAATGAGTTGTACCTGTAGGTCGGAAAGTGAGATTGAAAACAAAAACGGTGAAAAGGTATCATGAATAGTAACAAATATAATTAAAAAAGGTATGTAATTAAAAAAAAGCTAAACTGCGCGGTGGATAACATATAAATTAATTGTATTGGAAAACTTGTCTAAACAACTACTCTATGGAAAAAATTTGACAGTCACTTGTCAATAGTTTGACGTTTCGTTTTAAGCTTCGACATAACCGCTATTTCTATCTCTCTCATAGTCAGATTTGGTGACGTTTGGATGTCTCTATACTTCCAAACATTTAGTTCATCCCATAGTCAAAGCCTATCCGGAAAAACTACCCATAAATAAAAAAAGATGGCCCATATAGTGCATAATTTAAAATTTATTCCCGAATTTTGGCAAGAAATTACTGTTTGGCCAACTGAAGAAAAAGAATGCGATATTGACTAAAAATGATCGCTAACGCAAGAATAAACCTTTTAAATATTTTTTTTCAAAATCTCTCTTATCGTGATTTTTTTTTACTGCAGAAGGGTGATATCTCCTATATAGTAAAATCTACAATGGATCTCATAAGAAGTGTACCAACAAAAATTTGCTTTTAAAAAATGGATTTCAAAGAAATTAGACAGTGTTGCAATTTGTGCAATTTAAAAAATGTGGTATGTACCCTTTCTGCAATTAGCGATTCAAATATTAAGATTAAATTAGAGACACACTATGTTAGTGGTTTTGATAGTGAACTTAGCTGTACCGTATTTAAAAATGTAGTATTTAAAACATATGTATGCAGGAATCAACTTAATTACTAGTTCTAGCAATCTCTGTTTCAGTGGATACCTAATATATGGACGTATTAAACATTATTACTTGTTTGACTAGTCTAAATGGTAAAATATGCTGACGCCACTAAAAACAAACACGAAGATTATATTTTTGAGTATGACCCTGAAGTTTGACCCCCAGTTCAAATACCCATTATCACAGTAATTTTAAACTGATATAATATGAGCATGGGTTTCCTCAAGACAAAAGTTACCAGATTAGCATTTAAACCAAAGTTTTACTCCCTGATCATACACTTTAAATTGCAAAAAATAATTTGTGATTATTGACCACAATCAACTTCTCTTCTATACCTGTCGCTATACCTGTCATAAGTTATGCTCTCTAACCACACATTTTAAATTGGAAAAAAATTGTCATTATCGATCCCAGTCAACTTCTTATCTGTATCTTTCACTGTACCTGTAACTGTCCAATCCTCTTCCATATATTACTATACTAATGTATAAATATGTATTAATATTTTATACTCCTTCATACCTAGCCTGTCTCATCACATCAGCATTCACTTATTCTCTTTTATTTCATCATCAGCGTAAAGTTTTCAAGGTACAGCAATAAATGCCTTTCGTCTGACGACACGAAAACAATTCTATGTAGGAACAAAATATTACATTTATTTATTATTCACAAGGGAATGGATAAAAACTACAAAATAATCTAACAAAAACCAATCTGCTTCACTTTAGACGTTATATTTTTTGGGAGCTTTATTACTAAAATGGACTAACTAAAAATGGCTTGTTGGATATTACCCAATCAGCCCATTCTTATTACTAGAGATCGCCAAAGTGAGGCTCATTACAGGGTCGCTCTAGCCCATACAGTTACCTACGTATAATAAACCAGTGAATTACCTTATTAATGCTTGTTAACAAAGTTGGGTGATGGGTAAATAACAATTCCTTGCTGTTTGTCGGAAGCTACATGGCATGTGTAACCTACCTAACACAACACAAATACTGTAAACTAATGTAAACTCTTCTGCACTAATTCTAGATTATTTAAATACTAATCTGAAATATAGCTAGACCTACGTGGTGTATCCAAAATGATCATTAAACCGTTGAACTGAACTGAATATCCATCCATCGAACTGTTCGTGAGTTATTGAAAAAAAAAATATTTTGGGGGTGATTATATCTATATTTTTGTGTCGTTGCCGTTTTTTTTCCTTTTTAAGCATAAGCAACAATCAAACAATTGTTTGTTTATTGTACTTGTAAATAATATTTAATAACTAGATACCTCAGCGAGTAAAAGTTTTCTCGTGGAGAGAACAAATTTTTGAATTTACTCTCAAGTGGATATGCACTCAACTTTCTATGGAGAGTAGCTCGCGTTAGTTACTCTCTGGACACCTAGCAAGTATTTGGTTACCTATTATTTCTAAGATTTTTCATATTCTTAAACAAAATATCAACGAATCGACACTACCCATTCGATAGAAGCCTGTTTAGAACATACTATAAAAATTATACATCGTTCTATTGAATACACACCAAAATCATAAATGAGAAACTAAGACTTGCAAAAACTTTACCAAATATGGAGGCTATTAAGCCAAATATAACCTTCAATAAAATGTAATATAAGAAACTTAGAGGTCCAAGCTTTATGCTAATTTTACAACTTTAATACCATGTCTTCAATAACTCAAACATCAAATATCTCAAAACAAAATTTTAGGCCCTTAACAATAAAACTTCAGCTGTATTGTAGCCTCCACCCAAAAAGGGTTGATATATTGCTGATAATAAGTAGACCCTAATGCAGTCCTCTTATAATATCTACGAACCGCCAAAGGTAAACATAAGATTCTACTTCAACGCCACAAACTAAATTTGAAACAGATGCCATCTCAGGCATAAAACTTTGTTATACTTTGCCGCTTATATTTAGACGAGACACAAAAAACAAATGTTTTCTATTTTTATTCCATTAAGGAAGAAGGAAAACGGATACGCGGTGCTAAATTTAAATCAGGAAATTGTCTTAATAGTTACAACATAAAAACATGCTTACGTTTAGTTAATGTTTATTTGTCAAAAACATAAATATATTACAAAATATGTACACAGTTCATTTGTTACTAACGTGACAGAATCACAATTGAAACATAAAATTCAAGAATCATCAAGTACACAAACACAAACACTTACAATGTCGCAAATATTTTGTACCAAATATCTTGTTCTTATTTTTATACAATTTAATTTGGTGAATTTGTAAAACAAGTAAATATTTATATAGTTTTAAATCTACGGGGGAGACCTATATTATACTTTCTTTATTATTATAAAGAAATGTACATACATACATATATGTAAATATTTATACAATTGAGTTCTGCATACAGTAATATACAAAATAATGATGTACCTAGAGGGCGGATTCGTGGCAATCCCATTTCCCCTGTCTAATTTTTACAGTTTTAAAAAAAGTTAAAGGAAAAAGTCATTTTTTCAGAAATTTTACAATATGCTATCAGAAAAGCAATTAAAAGAAAAATGTAGCACATGATGAAATCATGATTATTGGTTGTGAATAATTATATACATGTGTAAGCCGAGGTCATCTACTGTAGGTATATACCGAGTGTTTCGTTACGCGTATCAGTGTCATTTTGATTTTGAGTGCTTGGACAACATAAGGGCGGATTGAACATGGCAAAAGAATGCAAAAATAGACAAGATCTATTTCAAACATGGATTGACGGTAATCCAGTAATCCTGACTTTTATGGGGATTTACGTATTAGGGGAAATTACCTGTTTTTGTACTTTTTTGTGGAAGAACTATAAGTTCTTCAGATAAATTTAAAGTAACAAGACTGTGTAAGTTTTCAGATAAATCTAAAGCAACAAGACACGTGAACAACCATGCATCTTCGAGTTGATAAATCTAAAATAATAAAACATGTGAACAGCCAGTTCGGGTTACTTTAGATTTATCTGAAGAATTTATAGTTCATCCACAAAAAGTACAAAATAGGTCATTTCCCTTAATATGTAAATCCCCATAAAAGTCAGGATTACTGTCAATCCACGTTTGAAATATGTCTTGTCTATTTTTGCGTTTTTTTGACATGTTCAATCCGCCCTTATGCTGTCCAAGCACTCTGAATCACAATGACACTGGTACGCGTAAATAAACACTCGGTATATACTTACAGTAGACGAAATGCCACACCGCAGCGCGGGTATTCTCAACGGAGCTTGATTCTAAACTGGTTTTATTGCAATGTGATGTTATTGCATGCGCACACACTACCCACTTCAGTCCTCTCGTATGCCAGACGCGGACAGTCTATAATTCGCTGTGTTTTGAGAGCCCTTATTAAAATTGCTTATTTTAAATTATTAATTACATGGTTTGTATAGACTATATCACATACAATGCCGTGTTCCCCTTGTTAAGCTCCGCGATTTAGATTGTTTACTTACTTTTATAAAACGATTTCCATATAACACAGTACGAAAACGCAATACTCCAAACATACAATGTTGTAGGTACATATGTTAATCGTAATTTATAATATTCCACTGTTTAACACTTTTTTAATTTTAATCTTTACGTTGACATCCACAAAGTATGTAAGTAGGGGAGAGTCAGCAACAGTGACCACACAATAACAGTAGTCACTTTCGTGCTATATTTTGATTTATAAAGAGTAGTGGCTGCCACCAACTGCAGGGGGGGTCCAAGTAACATCCTAAGAATATTAACGGGTAGTATCCTTGAGCTTCAAAGTTTCTTATTTTTATGTGAACTTAACTTTAAATTGACCACATGTAGTAAAATACAATGAGCGGTGAAAATTATGCGTAGCGAAGAAATACCCACATATCGAAGTGAACTACATGTAAGCGTTTATTGATATAACAATATTTTTAAAAAATAGCTTTTGTAATTACCTATTGTTTCAAAAAACATGTAATTGATGATACAGTGGTCAGATTAAAAGTAGGTACAGTGGCCACTGCTTTATCATATTAATAAGAGATGACTGCGTACCACCATTAGAAAGAGGACTATTTAGAATGGCTTTAGCAGGTGAATTCAATATACTCTTGTTTTCTACCCTAGTTTGTCCATGTATAGTATTTGTTAATAAATAGCAGGTAAAATACTTCGCTGTATACATTTCAGTTGTTTTTTAAGTAAAGTTAATCTGCATTATTACTATTATTATTTTTGTAATATATTTTTAACATGATATAGGTATCTTTATTCTAACAAATACCACACGTTTGTATTGTTTTATATTTTTTAAACACCACTGTACCATATCCTAAAAACCACTGTACCATATCCTAATGGCCAGTGTACCATCAGGGTACACTGTACCAGTGGCCACTTTATTTTAAAATTTTGTAACTCCGAAATTTTAGTTATTTAGTTATTCATTATTATAAATATTATTTTTTTTCAGTCTTAGAGTGAAAATCTGTAGAGAAGAATGTAGAATTTGCCACCTAGTGCTATCAGGATGGAGAAAATAGGTGAAATCTGGCTTTTATTACAACTTTTTTAAAAATGTGGCCACTGTTCCGGACTCTCGCCTATTTCCTAATATCACTGTTTTAGGTTACTCTGTTTTAATATGGAAAAAGTGGATGTTGAAGCCCACCGATCCTACCACGCTAGCGATTCCTTAGGTAGCGGTTTTTTTGTTTCATTCTAGCGAAACTACTACATATATTCAGACAAATATACCACCCACGTGTACTACAAGGCAACAGCGTGAATAACCCATTTGCATTTTACATCGTTAAACGTATGCATAAAAACCATGTGTGTCGCGTACGTCAGAGCGTAATTGGATCAGGAACTGAAGTCAATTTTACAATTTAGCCTAATTTGAAAGGAGACGACCATATGCTGTTTATCGCTACAGCTGAAAATGCAACTGCGGATCTTTTAAATGGGTTTTAAGACCACACAAAGACGTCACACCGTTTACTAAACTAGGAAAGTTGAAACTTCCTTCTACGGTCAATTGTGGCCTGTGCAACACTTGTGAATAATCGTTTACGATTTCTTTAAATTCTACATTTGCGGTTCCTACGACATGAATCACGACATTACTGCGGAATTAGTGTAATAATGATATAGGATTTTTTTAAATTAATATTAAATATCTTAATTAATTGTAATTAAATAATTATAATATTTTTGTTAAATTAATAGATATTTACACACTAAACATCACAATAATTTCATTTTATAACACCATTTCTTCTACAGAATTTACCGAAAGACGTTACATAAATGATACCAGTGAATACAGAAGTCAATGCAAACCGATTGAATAAGCATACCTTAGTCCAATATTGCAGCATTGTTGAGTAGAGTCCTACAAATTTCCAAGGCAACATTTTCATTAGAAATGCGAAACCTTATGAAGTTTCTATTTGGTACAGATACCCTCCTAATACTAGAATTAGTATTTCTACATGAAAAAGAGTACATTCGGTCTATTGGGAACGGCACAGTTGACAATGAGCCAATGAGGTCTTTTTTCCTGAGTCATTATTATCGTGCACGTTTAGGATCCTCTTTTGAAAAAAGATATACAAACCTATTTCTATTATTTATTATTATATATTATTTACTATTTCTTAACCTGCGTTTTTTTTTTGCATTGCGGTTTTCAAGATAAATGCATAATTACGCAGGTCTGCGAATCGAAGGGTTATGGAAACTCTTTGACAACAATAAGATTTTGAAATATTTGAGGTCAAATGAATAAAGATGGTTCCATTGGCAATATTTTCAAAATCATAGTTATTTTCAAAATGCAAGAAGGTGTTATGGCGAAAGTCGTCTTAAATATTGATTATTTTGAAAGATCTTTAAAACGCCGTAATTCATTTTGAAGGGAAAGGTATAGATAATGCAACCAGCAGAAATGACCTAAAAAATATTTACTGAATAAATATTATACACATTTATTACACATGACCTCAAATATAACCAAAAAGCCATTTTTTTAGTAATTTAGCCTCAAATAATAAAATAAGATAAATAAATTCTTAGATTCAGATTCTACGTAAAAAAATACTTCAGAAACACCTCTTATCTTTTAAAGTGCTGTATCTTGAAAACCTGTGTTGTTTTCAAGATACAGCACTGTGTGGACCACTATCATCACTTGTTTTAGACAATAGGCTCGAATTGTTTTATACCATGGCTTTAAATAATATCGTGGAATACTCTGAATCAAACCAATGTTGAACCAACCTATGGACCAAATGTCGTTGTTTTTACCTAGAAATACTAATTGTTATTAATTTACATTATTTGTTATTTCTTTATTTATTATCTACTAATTAAAATATACATATATTGACATATTAATTACTACATATTTTATTTACATATACCTATACAGCCTATACTTATATTAGTTATTAGGTAGCATATTTATTACCTAATAAAATAACTCAATATGATAATATGTTTTCTATACAATTTGGAAATTGTATAGAAATATTTTCATCTATAACTGAGTAAATTTTTTCTTTAAAGTGACAAAAAAAGGAATAAACATAGACAAATACTGGAGAAACCTATTTAAGGCAATTTGAGAATGTTTAAGATAATTTATTATAAGATTATTTAGAACATTAATTATATTAATAATAAGAAAAAATCCTCGCGGCTTGCAAAAGTCACTGAAAACTAATCGTATTTTTGTTATAAGTATGTAGGTACTGAGATATGTAAACAAATTCTTCCTAATACATAAGAAATTCCCTTTATTTGTTTTTTTTTTATTTAATATCCATCAAATTCAAGTTACATTCATATAATCAACATCAAATTTATTTATTTTTGAGTAGGTTCACATTACCTGAACAGTAGTACCTATATTTTTCGAGTCCCTTCATTTCTTGTTCGCCCTTGAGGTTGAGATGCCTCCGACCCCGTTGTATGACACGTGAATTCCCAGAACTTAGTAGGTAGAACCCTAGTATTTGAAAAGCAGATGTTAACCATATTTATATACGAAGGGAACTTACAGTAAACCAATGGAATCGTCAGAGAAACGCTGATGATAAATAATATTCCTATCGATAATTGGTTGAGTTACTACGTTGAGTAATTTACCTACCCCAACAGTGTTTTTGGTATTCAGCTGCCTATGGCCACTGTAGGCGTATTTTTCGTTCACAGTTATAGAAAAGGGACAGTATTTATGTTTATTGCACCGTTTTCTGAAAAATTTAGTCGTGGTCGTAGGGGTAGTAAAGTGACTAATACTAACATTAATTTGTCTAAAATAGTTTATTCTTTGTTAAACGTAAATTTTAAATATTTTAAATATTCGCCTACCTCAAAAGTTGTAGTTTGATGATTACAGTACACTCATTTAACAAAACCACACCACATCAAGTTAACTGATAAAAAAAACACAGCATATCTTTAGCACCAGAAATAAAACCAAATACACCACAAAGAGTAACGAATTGACATAGCCAAATGTTCAAATAAAAAAATCATTAAGAATTCTAATTCTGCGTAATCACCAGAAAATAGAACAAATAATTTCTTGCAAAATTGTGTTTTCAAAGTTCGTTAGCTATCTAGGTAGAAGACTTTAATTATAAGTATTATTTTTAGTTTAGTTTCACACGACTGAACGTAAATCCTACTAAATTAGTATTTTTTTATTATCTAACCATTTACTTCGATAATTAGTTATTAAACATAAAATAAAAAAAATTGTGTCTTACAATTAGTACAATACCAATACTGCGGCGTATACCAATTTTAGTTTTCTAATATATTTGTGTCAATAGGATTTTTTTTATAATACATAATAAAAATGTAATTTTTAACACGTACCTACATAGTACAATGAACAGTATGCATAGACTAGTATAGTAGAATATGCGTATCTTACCTAATACGAGGGAGTACCCAAAAATAACCGGAATTATGTTTTAAAAGCTATATATTTTAATTTTTTTTACAAAACAACCTTATCCCCTTTAAAATACTCTCCATTACAACTAATAAATTTGTCCCACCGATGCTTCCACTGTTCGAAACATTTTTTGTAGTAATCTTTAGAAATGGCTGACAGCTCCTCTCTGTTTTTTTCTTGACCTCTTCAATGTTGTCAAATCGGTGTCCTTTCAAGCCCCTTTTCATGCGTGGAAATAAGAAAAAGTCGCACGGAGACAGGTCAGGCGAGTAAAGTGCGTGGGGCAGCGGAACCATGCCATTTTTAGTTAAAAACTGGCGAACAGAGATGGCAGTGTGTGCAGGTGCATTGTCGTGGTGAAAGAACCAGTCTCCTGTCTGCCACAAATCGGGTCTTTTTTGACGAACACTGTTGCGCAATCTTCTTAAAACTTCCAAATAAAAGGTTTGATTGACGGTCTGACCTGGGGGAACAAACTCTGAATGAACTACGCCCTTGGCATCAAAAAAGCAAATCAGCATTGTTTTGATATTTGATTTGACTTGTCGACATTTTTTTGGACGGGGTGACAATGGCCTTTACCATTGGCTTGACTGTTGCTTTGTTTCTGGGTCGTAACCATAACACCATGACTCATCACCAGTAATGATCATTGACAGAAAATCAGTTTCAAGCTGCTGTTTCAAAGCACGACATGTTTCAACTCGACATTATTTTTGATTGTCAGAGCCCGAGGAACAAACTTGGCAGCAACCCTTTTCATTCCCAAATCTTCGATTAAAATTCGCTGAACCGAGCTCCAAGATAACCCACTAATCTCTGACAATTGATCAATTGTCTGTCGACGGTCTGTGAGCACAAGCTCTCGAATTTTTTCAACATTTTCGTCGTTTCGGGCAGTTGATGGACGTCCAGAACGAGGTTTGTCATCAATCGACATGTCGCCATTTTTAAACCGAGCAAACCACTCGTACACTTGAATTTTTCCCATAGTCATCTTTGTAAGCTGTTTTCAACATTAAAACAGTTTCAGCAGCATTTTTACCGTGCTTTACTCATTTCTGCAGTGATTGTTTTTGCTAGTGCTTGTTTTTGTTTCGTTTTTTTTTATGGCAAGTTTAAGTGAACAACGTGCAGCTGTGAAAACAAAATTTCATAGCTGCACGTTGTTCACTTAAACTTGCCATCATAAAAAAAAACGAAACAAAAACAAGCGCTAGCAAAAACAATCACTGCAGATGAACATAACAAGCCAAGTCGACAACACAGGCGGCACTGAACTGGCAATGAGTTGCGCTATACATGCCTAGCGGCAGAAATGTGTACTACACAAGCTCCGCCCACGGCAAGGCTGTTCCTCTTATTTTTGGGTACCCCCTCGTACACTTAAGAAAATAATAAATAGAAAAGAAATAAATAAATTGTAACTGAATAATGAATTGAACAATTGAATAGTGTCGAAGTAGGAATAAAATATATAACGATATAATTACTAAATTCTAATTGTGTGAAATGTAGCTAGTTCCAAACTACATTTATTGTATTAACTTCAAGAACATATTTTACCACATTTTTGGAAATTACCCATAAGTAGGGTTGGCCGATCGTGCCGCAATTCAGCAGCGCGCAGTGGGCCGGTCATTGACTCCAATCGTTTCGCCCGTCTGGCAAACTGTAGCATTATTATTAGTGTGTTCGAGGTGTTTACCTCGTCGGCGTCGGTGTTGGCAAAAAACTACCATTTGCAGACAAATTGAATAAATTCATTGGTAATTTCTAAGATTTATTTTATGATGACGCGACCGTAATGTGTAAGGTAAAACTTCTGTGTAGGATCAAACTCGATTGTAGCCGTCACATTGGTAGTGTGACACATAAAAATAAAAAAAGGTATGAGCTAGAGAACTCAGTTTATGTTCGACTTAGTGTTGTGTGCCTGCGATGACTCGATAAGCAAGTAATTCGTGAGTCCTGTAACAAATACGTTCCAGAGATGACGGTACCACGTGTCGCACCCTGATATTTTTTTGGGTTTTTTGTGTCTACTGTAATGTGCTGAATTCAAATATGAGCTCGGTTTTTACCCCATAAGTTTTTAGAGAAGGAAAGAACGATATAAAATATGAGAAACCCAAACCTTAAGCAATCTAGTGAATTTTCGAAATTAAAAAAAAAAACGAAATATCGAAAACAGTGTAATACAATGAATAAATTGTTTTGTTACCTTTTTCGCTTGTATTCACCGGGATCAGTTTCACGTTTTAGGGCCCAACAGTAGTTCGCTAATCCGTTTGCGGTTGATTTTCCACTACACCGCTTCTCATTTAAGCAATTTTCTGGTGAAATTTTTCGCCGTGTTCATCTGAAACTGCATCTAAATTGTCAGGGAAGAATTCCAAATGGAAGTGAAGAAAATGCAGCTTAAGTGACATGCAAACTAACGCCTTGTAAGATTGGGTAAGTTCTTCTACTAGATCTTTGGTCCTCCAATTTCTCCAATAAAGTTCTCGACCACGCTCCACAAAAGGCTACATACGCAAAACATTATGCACAAATCAAATCAAAATTCCTTTTTTTCTAACAGTACCAGCAATAATTGTTGATGGATATTCGAATCTAAATGTCTTTCACACTTTCAGCGTCTACGAAATATATAGCGACGATTGCAAGGAATACATAACATATGTAATCCGTCTATTGTAAAATCCTCGTAATTTTCAATCATCTTTTTTAGCCTATTCACAAATGGTAACGACGGTGTCATTATTGCAAAAATCCACACAAAACCAAATAATGTATAAATACATGATACCAACTCTAAAAGAAATACGGACACTGTGCAAAATACATATTGTTTGTTTATTGTTTATTTTCAATTAAAAATGTACACAGAAAGAAATTAAATACAAAGATAAAATAAACAATTACAGAGCTCACCTAAGAAAAAACTTGAGTGTGAGTTAAAAATAGTTAATAAAATTTGTAACATAGCAATACTAGTTAATTCCTTAAATAAAATAAAATAAAGTACATCTACTAAAATTAATTTAATACAATTAATATGGAGAGAACTAACACAAAACGTATACGTAAATAAAATGAAGCACTTATAATATAGTATATTAACAAACGGACATACATATAATAACAAACAACGTTAAAATATATCAAATTTGCAACACACATACTGTAGAAAAATTTATATGCGACACAGTTTACATATAGATAGTTAAAAGATATAATTATATAAGACAGTGGTTCTACAGGTAAGTAGTTTTGATTAATTTAATAAGTTGTAGATACTTGTTCTTCCTACTTGATGTAGGTGCTGTTTTATTTCATATCTGGATTTTTTTGGATTTTTTATTGATCTGATTGACTCTGGAATAGAGTTATATATTTTGGGGGCTAAGTATTCGTAACTTTGCTGCCCTTTTGCTGTATTCATTTTCGGGACTACTATACCCGTTTCTTTTGAACGAGTGCCATATTGATGCTGAAGTTGTAGTCGGGTGTGCTTTTCCGCGTATATATTTACTGCCACTTTGTAATAGAATAGTTGTTTGATATCTAATATATTTAATTCTTTGTACAGCTCATTTGATGGGTATTCGTTGCTTTTATTTATTATTATTTTCAAAATTCTCCTTTGTAATACCGCAATGTCATTTAAACATGTTTTATTGGCGGCTCCCCATGCAATAATACCATAGGTAAGGTGACTTTACACTAAGGCATGATAAATTATTTTAAGTTGTTTCGGTTGTAGAAAAGTCTTTATGTGTTTGATTTTAGATAAAACATATCTTAATTTTTTTTTTTTTGGTATTCAATATGCGAGTCCCATCTTATGTGTTTATCAACAATTACTCCTAGGTAAGTAACCGTTTCTTTTTGTTGTATAACAAATTCTTCGCTATTGGTTTTAATTTTCAGGTCTGTAAAGTCTGGTAAGCTATTTGAGTACGAAGAGAAACATAGGCACACTGTTTTGTTTCTGTTGATGGTAAGTAAATTATGTGAGTACCAGTTAAGGATTTTCTCCATGTCTTTTTCTACTTTTTGTTTTAGACGCGACGAGAAAAGTGTAGTAGTTCGGTGTTTCGTGGAAAACGTCCAGTTTTTTGTTTCTACGTCGACGGTTCCAGTACCCACTCCAGAATAAACAAAGAAAGAGGAAAAAATTGTCAAATGTTTACGAGAGAGATATTGTTTTTATTTACAAACGGCCACGGGAAATAAGCTTGTAATTCTAGGCAGAAGTGATTATTTCGAGAGAATAAATCATTTAATTTATTAATGGTCCATATAAAAAACTCCGTTATCAAAAATGGTAACAGAAGTTAAAAAATTATTAAAAGAACGTGTCAAACTTATTTTTCTTCCAAGTAAATATAAGTTACAGATATCTAATTCATCAATACCTAAATTATATTATTTACCGAATATTCATAAACCAGGGAAATCTGTACGACCCATTGTTTCAACAATAGGATCCCAACCTGTAATTTTTCAAAATGGATCACGAATAAGTTTTGCAAATTTTCCTGTGGCAGAATCTAGTTTTTTAGTTACAAATTCGATAGATTTTGTCAATAATATAAAAAATATTCAGCTGCAAGATATCAAAATTTTGGTATGTTCCGATGTATGCCCATTGTTTCCAAGTGTTCCAATTCCGCAAACCGCAAAAAAAAATACTCGAATTAGATGGGTTTAATAACACAACTATCATGGAGTATATCTGGCTTATCAGAATAACTAGATGCAGTAACTATTATTAAAAACTGTACTTATAATAAACTGTTAGTATTATCTTATAATAAACTTATAGTATTAACACCTGAAACCGACCCTGTACCCGACGTCACAACGATCAAATATCCGCTCGTAGTGTAGCGCCTTGCTGCCAACAGTGCCAACTAGTTGCCGAAGCTTCACGAGTGCTTACTGTTGTACGTGATACGAAGTTTCCATTACAATCAGGTATATACATATGTACATACATAAACATCGTACATTATACATTTACACTCGTAGTACATTTAAATTCATTCGATTTGTACTGTATCAGAATTATTCAAAACGGTTACACAGGTTCCACGGTTAGTTGATTTGCTGCCTCGAAATAATTCAGATCGTTCTAGTACGGTTTATCACAACGAGTTATTTTTAGACTGTACAAGACGTCAATATGTTCATAAATGATATCTGATGATCACCTGCAACTAGCTTATCAAATTTAAAGGAACTGATTTTACATTTGGTCCTTTATCCTTTATAAAATTATATTACGAGCAGTGGCGGCTCGTGGGTGTGTTACATGGGTGGCAACATGTGAAAAAAATTTGATATAGGTATCTTACCGTTATTTGTAGAGGAAATCAGCTCGCCTGTCCTTATTGTTCACAAAAATGTTAATCGCCTTTTCATTAAAGTCCCGGATTTGTTTCACAAAATTTAATACAATTAATTATTTGGTTAATATGTCTGTTTTTATCCACATTTTCATTGTGACGTCTTATATTTTCACGATAAGCACTATCAAGCTGTTGCCTTATGTCTACCTTTCCCAACACACTAAAATCTAAGATGTTATGTAAATGTTTTTCATTGTAGCTAGCATGTTTCTTAGCTCGTTCATTTAAATGTTTTAAATCACTCACCCCTTCTTGAGTCCATGCACTTTGGTTGCCACCCATCACTAAACAAATAAAACAAAACAGTTTGTTTCTTTTAGGACACCCACATAACCACTTAAATCTGTCGTAGATACTACTATTAAAATTTCGTGAATAATTTCGTCTGTTTTGGAAATAATCAAATCGGGTATCGGCCTTCCTAACCGTTTAATTTCCGTTCGGATCTCGTATGTAATGTCTTTATTAGTCAATAAAAAGTCCACCGAATTCATTTTGAAACGTTTAACAATAAAAACGGTAAAAACACACTTCTCAGCGAAGAAAATAAACACTAATCACTAAAAAAGGTCACTCAACAAGTGTGACCCGTTCAGCTGATTTTCGAACGATTTAACGACGTCTGTCTGCTGCAATGGTCTTCAAATATTAACAGTCACCGAAAAAGCCCGATTAAAAACGAGGGCTGGGATACTGTGTGCCCTCGGCCACGCGCGCGAAATGCGACTACGGTGCTCGATGCGAATTCAGACTACGGTGGCTCGGTGCTCGATCGATAGTCTGTCATATATATGTGATAAAAATCATTATTTGTGGTATAAAAGGAATAATAATTAGAATATGAATAGTTTGTCGTATACAATTAATTGATATTATTGTAACAGTAATTTATAGTAAATTAACACAAAAGAAATATTTACTATTGAAATTTGGGCTGGGCACGTGCCCCTGTGCCCTTTATCACCAGCCGCCACTGGTTACGAGAGAAACAGAATACATAATTACACGGGCACATACATATGAGTTACAAGGGTTTATTCTATCAATTTTTTGTATCAAA
Organism: Aromia moschata; assembly: GCA_029963805.1. NCBI lineage: Eukaryota > Metazoa > Arthropoda > Insecta > Coleoptera > Cerambycidae > Aromia > Aromia moschata. The sequence continues at coordinate 800,918 of JAPWTK010000166.1, forward strand.
AATATTTATTCCACTTTCTTTATACAATTATTGGTAGCGTGATTTTTTTTTATTATTTATAATAGGTGTAATAAAACAAACTGAAAATTACACGAAAATTTTATATCAAAGATAAAATAAGTACCTACCAATTTGGTATTTTACATGATATCTACATATATATTATATGTATATACAAAGAGCGACAAAAGTGTACTTAAATCCAATAAATGTGGTATGTTGGTGGTACCAGGGATAGGTACATATTTGGTAAACGTCTAAAGTGAATATTGTCGACCATGTTCCACGAAAGGCTACATGCGCAAAACATTATGCACAATTAAACCAAAACGTCTTTTTTTCTAACAATACCAGTAATATTTCCTTTATGGATATTCGAATGCCTTTCACACTCTCGGCGTCTACGAAATATACAGGTATATTGACGATTGCAAAGAATACATAAAATATGTGATATTGTAAAACCCTCGTAATTTTCAATCTCTTTTTCAGTATATTCCTAAATGGTAACGACTGTACCATTATTGCAAAAATCCACACAAAATCAGATAATACGTAAATACACTACACGAACTCTAAAAAAATACCTCAACATACACATTTACACACGTTTATTAGTTAATCACTCACGACACATTAAATTATTTTAAACTCGACGTACTACCATTCGTTCGCATCTAGCTGACTTACAATACTATATTTCGACGACGGAACGCTGACTATGCTATAATATAGATAAATTGCATATAGCCTTTCCTAGAACTCGCCACCGGAGAGTCCCAGTGCGTTACCAGGCACGGTCAGTGGCGTACATATGCACGGGCAAGAAATACACGGGTATATGTATATTACAAGGCGCTTAAAATATACGGTTTATACTTTCATTTTCATTGAGTTGTATGGTGCGTTGTAGCACACTTTCCGGACGCTAATGATATTATAGTCAATAGTTTTAATGAATTTGTGTTTTTGTCGCTCTCTTTATATGTATTTCTGTATTTTTATATACCGGGTGGGCCAAAAGTCCGGCAACGGCAAAATATTTTTTTCAGGAGTGCATTTTTTTAAGAAAATGTTCCAAATAAAAGTTGTTAGGTTTAAATCGTTCTATTCCATGGAATAATTTTTATGGGGTTTTATGGGATTGTTATGGGGTTTTCATAGTGTAACTTCATTTTTTCAAATGGGAACCCATATTTTTTATTGCATATTCCTTTTTTACAGAAAAAAATATGAAACTTTTGTATGAAACATTTTTTTCTAAAATGTCAATTTCTAAGGGAAATTCCAAGTTAAATCATGAAATATCGTTTTTTCACTTAGAAAACTCTTAATTGTTTAATGAAAAGTTAAAATTTGCAAGAAAAATATTTATGACAAATTTTTCACTTTGAGGAACAGAATTCGCACGCGAACCAACGACGCAAACTACAGAGCCATCGAGCACTTTGGTGACCTGCCGCCGTATCGGCGATAACTTCGGATGCAGTTGTTTTATTTGTTGGCTATTCAATAACTAATTCTGCTGTTGAATGTATTATTTTTGCTGTTGAATCATTCTCTGATAGTCAACATTCCACGTTTAGTAAATTCAACCCCTTGCTTAGTAAATTCAACATTGAATAGTTGAAGTAATATTCTGAAATAGTTCATTCAAACAACCCGATTTTTTTCTCAGTTTATTGTTAAACTGTTTTTGTTAACATTTTTTTTCCTTTTTCTTTTTCTTTATTTTTTTTTTAATATAATTTAATTTAATTTAATTTAATTTTTCATTAAACAAATGTTTTCTAAGTGAAAAAACGATATTTCATGATTTATCTTGAAATTTCCCATAAAAATTGACATTTTAGAAAAAAATGTTTCAGACAAAAGTTTCATATTTTTTCCGTCAAAAAAAGAATATGCAATAAAAAATATGGGTTCCCATTTGAAAAAATGAAGTTACACCAAGAAAACCCCATAAACCCCCATAAAAATTATTCCACGGAATAGAACGATTTAAACCTAACAACTTTTATTTGGAACATTTTCTTCAAAAATCCACTCCTGAAAAGATATTTGCCGTTGCCAGACTTTTGGCCCACCCGGTATGTATGTACATTACATACATACATATGTATATATCTCGGTAGAGAATATGCAGTAATTCCAACTACCTACCTATCTGCTTGTAACAATTTTATTAAAGAGCGTCTGTGTCTATGACCTTGGAACATAAAATAACGATGAGAAACTGAGTGTAGAGATGTGTGCCATCAGCGTCAAAAACTTTACTGGATCAGGATTGACGCTATGTTTATGTGACATATTCTCGGGGTATCCATGAGTAATCACTAGACTTCGGAAATTCTGGCTTAATGCATGTAAAACTACATTTACCTATCCAGCATTCTCGCATGAAATCGGCATACTACCGCGGAGACGTGAGTGACGGTGAGTGTCTGGGACATCGGGAAAGATCGATCAGTGGCGTGGGTATGCAGGGGTAAGAAATACACGGTTATATAATTTACACGGCGCTTAAAAAGACGGTTTATACTTTCATTGTCATGGAGTTTTATAGTGTCGCGCCCTATGTTGTAGCACAAATTTCCGAACTTTAGTAATCACCAAAATTAACAGGCATACTTGCAAAAGATATTTACACTAGCCTCTTAAAATTATATATTACGCTGGCCCCCTAATTTGCGTCAACCGCTAATTGTTATTTATTACAATGATTACTTGAAAAAAAAAATTAGTCTAACATGAGGTTTATAAAGTTAAATATTCATTTTTCCAAGTATGTTAGAGGTCTTAAGGTCAAATGTATATCCTCTATTATAAACAGTTCTTGACGTTAACTGTCGTCATGTCGTCATTGACAGTGTGTTACCTTTAAAGACATTTCAACTCAAATGTCGTTGGCTATTCCTGCGAAAATATTATTCATATTTTCAATATTAATACTTTGATTTTGTCAATTTGATTTAATAATATTTTCTTTACTTATATGTATATTGCTAGTAATGTGTGTTACTGATTATTGTAATTTTCTTAGGTTAGGTAGTTATCGAATTTGGCTTGTCTTCACTATTCGTCATGTCGCTGCCTCAACTTACTTTGTAAAAACTAATAACTGATAGTGTCGTATGTCGTCTTTAACTTCTCCTTGTATTTACCTTGGTGTTTCTTTACGTTTATAAACAATTCCTCAAGTAGACCCCTGACTCGATGATTGTTGCGTGAAAAATTAAATCTGCAGTAAGATCATAGTGTACATTTATCGGCAAAAATGATTCTAAACGGGTAGAAATAAGACAATAAAGGATATAATTGACCAAATATTTTTTTTGTTGAACATTCCATAAGGTTTTGATTTCAATCATGTTTCAACTACGTTGTTTGTTATTATGACATTTGGGTTAACTTGGATCAAACCAATTTTAACTAAGTCTAAAGTTAAAACTGAGAAGTCCATATAAAGAAATATTGAAATGTTCTACAAAAAATGTATAACATTTTACTCATAGCATGTCCCACGTTTCGCTCATGACATTATATTTTATCTCGGTACCTTAGTATACAATAAGCAGAAAAAGTTTCGCGATACCCTCTTGAAACCGAAATGAAACATTTTTTTGACAAAATTCTCGAACCTGTGCGTTCGATTTTTTAAAATGTTTGATTCAAATTTCTAACTCTCATTCAAACTTATACATCATAGAACATAGAACAATACATCATAGAACTGCATAAGACTGGGACATCTTTAACCATTTAAGACTTTGAGGTCAAATATCCTGATACACGGTATTTCAAAATTCACTAGAGATTTTAAGGGCGTATTTATGGCGTAAAGTCAAAATACGACTTTCTTTCTATAAACATGTGCAAGTGAAAATTTGCAAGACCCTGTTCCTTTAGACGTTCTATTAATTTTTTCCTCAAAAACATAATTTTAGGGGGGGATTGAGGAGGAATACACTTTTTACACAAAACTGGTTTCTTCACCCCCTTTTCAAATCAAAAAAGAGTTTTTTTTTTAATTTTTTATTATCAAAAAAAGAGACCAAAATATTAGATTTTTTCCTGCCTAACTAGATGATCCTATTTAATTTTAAAATTTCTCAGCGGAAACATAAAACTTCGACCATCAAAAGTGTAGACCTCTACAAACCCCCCCACGACCCTAAAATTAGGTTTACACCATTTTTGAGGCCAAAGATGAACAACAGAGCGTCTAAAGGAATAATGGCTTGCAATATTTCAAGAGATTTAATGCGTAACTGTACTCACAGTTCAAAATAAGCAATTTTTTTGCCCAGATTACGATGGCTGGAGCTCGTCATAAAAAATACGCCCTTAAAATCGTTGTAATGAATTTTGAAACACCCTGTATTTTCTCTTAAACATGTCATTTTTTTATTTTACTTTAAAACTACCACGACAAAAGTTTCCTCTTATAGGATCCGTCAACAGGTTGCCATTTAAAAAGGTTTCCGATGACGTCACAGCTCGAACATCTCCAAAGAGTTTGGTATTTCCACCTAAAATGAAAGAAATACACAGCCACACAAAAAAAAAAACGACTTTCGGGCCCAGAGGTGAGACCATGAGTACTATATGTTTTTTGGGACATCACCTAGCTGAGGACTCCCAAATATTTAAACCTTGAGGAAAACCCAAGTACTTAAACCCGAAAACTCCCATAACCCTACAACCCCATAACCCCATAATCCTATATTCGTAAAACTTCATAACCACATGACCCCATAACCGAGGGAATAAATCATAAGCAATTTGAATTACGGGACTGGGATTCGTTCATTCCTTAAACCCTTCTTGCGTGTGCCTGCATTCAGTCCTGTATAACGTAGAGTCCCTGGATTACGGCTTTCATACCGTCATTGCAGGCACACGCAAGAAGGGTTTAAGGAATGAACGAATCCCAGTCCCGTAATTCAAATTGCTTATGATTTATTCCCTCGGTTATGGGGTCATGTGGTTATGAGGTTTTACGAATATAGGGTTATGGGGTTATGGGGTTGTAGGGTTATGGGAGTTGTCGAGTTTAAGTACTTGGGTTTTCAAGGAGTCCTCAACTAGGTGATGTTTTGCAGTAATACATATTGTTTACGATTTCTTCCGTTGGTTAAGGGGTTATGGGGTTATAGGGTTGTGGGGAATTGGGTTAATGAGCATATTAGGTTGGAATATTATCTGGTTTAATGTTTATGGGATTTTGTTAATTGGATTTAGCGTTGGAAGCTTGAGTCATAAGGTTATATGACTCAATATATTATAATCATTGAGAATATCGATATTTTTGAGGGTATGAAAAATCCTGAGCTGCTGGGGTTAAGAAGACCACGGATTTGGATTCAGCGACCCAAAAAACGTATAGTACTCTGGTAGAGTACTATACGTTTACGTACGTAGAGTACATAGTACTCTGGTCCCCAAAGTCGATTTTTTTTGTATGGCTGTGATATCTTTAATCGATAATAGATAATTTTTTTGTTTCAGTTTTAAAAGGGTGCGAAACTTTATATGTTCACTGTATAATCTAATCTACTTACCACCTCGTTTCAGTGCAAAATGGCCCAACCACCACCTCCCAGAAGTAGGGTGGAGCTGTGGATTAAAGACATCCCCGAACTACAATTCGACGGCGTAGACATGTATTGTAAGAATTGCAAGAAAACAGTTTCTTGGAGGAAGAAATGTTACATCATGAGGCATCTCGCGTCGGCGCACCACGAAAAGTCTATAACTGGCTCAAACAACATGGACAAACAAAGAAATTTCAATCTCGATCTGGTGTCAGCCGTGGTCGGCTCCAATATTCCGTGGAAGAAATTAAATAATCCACTTTTCAGGCAGTTTCTTCAACGATGCGTCATGGGACAATACACGAACGTTAAGATACCAACGGAATCTTGCTTACGGAAAAATTATTTGTCGCAGACTTGCGAAAACATCAGAACAAATATTTCCTCCCAACTCAACGGAAAGTATATTTGGTTGGGCATCGATGAAACCATAAATGCTTGCGGCTGGAGGGTGGCAAATGTTCTGGTTGGCGCGTTAGAAGAGGATTCTCCAACCCGCCCTCACTTGATAGCATCCAAAATCATAGAAAACCCAGATCCAGAATCTATAACGAGTTTGGTACATACAAGCTTGAAAATATTGTGGAGCATCAAATTTAAGGACAACTGTGATAAACTCTTGCTTCTCCTAACAGACGTGATGCCTTGCATAGAAGACGTTGGCAAGATATTGAAAGAAATGTATCCCAATGTGATACATATAGCAAGTTTTACACACGGGCTACAAACCGTTGCCGAATGTGTAAAGGACTGTTATCCCGATGTGGAGAAGTTAATATCTAACATTCAGAAAGTCATTCTGGACACCCCAGAATGTAAGAAACAATTTCGTGAGACGCTCCCCAACACTCCACTTCCTCCCGAAGCAATTCCAACGAAATGTGGGACTTGGATAGAGGCAGCATCGTATTATTACTGTAATTTCGATAAGGTTAAGCGTGCATTGCAAAGGTTAGAGGCACCTGGAATTTCAAAAACTCAACGGGCTTTCACCGATCCAACAATAAGAGAAAATTTAGCATTTATTCATGCCAATTTTTCACAGATCCATCTGACCATAGGCCGACTTAATCCAGGAAATCCATCAGCGTCCAAATTAACGTTAGTTGACGCTATGAATATCGTATTCGATCTCCGAAATTACCTCTTTCGATTGCCGGGCAGTATTGCTAAGAAGGTAAAGGAAAAACTGGAGGCCATTGTAAAAGAAAATCCGGGATTTCCAGCATTGTCTCATATTGCAGATCTTCTTATGGGCAAAGAAGTAGATACTTGCGAACCAGTGTGTTTACGGAATTTCAAATATTTTAAATATGCACCACTTGCATGCGTAGATGTAGAACTGTCTTTTCCAGACTACAAATGGATATTCGACGAGAAACGAAGAAACTTAAGTGCAGAACATTTGGAACAGACGCTCATAATACAATTTTACTCCAACGAAACTCTTGAATAATATTAAAGTCGTTAGATATCAGTGTCACTTTTAAATTCAATGAGACATGTGAATATACACACAATGAAAGGAGTAATCTTATTACCGATACAATGTGGAATATTTATGTTACATTTGAGGGACCTATTGCATTGAGAAAACTTGGTGAACCAAGAATTATAATAAATTATGTGATATGTATTCAGAAGAATAAATAGCAAATTCTTCTTTTCTTGAAACTCATCAGTGGCGGTAGAGTTTATAAAATGCTGAACAGAAAATTTCAAGATATTAGTACATTTCGTTATTTTAAATACCTCTGCTACTGTTCACAGCAATACGTTGTCATTTTATATAATCAATCGATGCCATAATTCAGTTATATATCTATATACTTACTCCCTACAATTTTTTTTCAGTTATTCATTATTTCACTGCAAAATTGAAACAGTGAATTTGTTTTGAAGTAAGTTGTACTATTTATGTTTATGTTACATACTATTTGTTATAATTATTTATATTGCACAAATTGTGAGACTTTCAGATTTATTGCAATATTTTGAAATAGTTGCCTTTAATAGTTGAACTAAATTAATTATGACACTAATAATGATTAGATAATTGTAATACATCCCAACAGATTTTCTCACCTCTATAACTTAAGTTGAAATTGTCCTTTTAAAATAGTTTACTCCTATATTTTATAGGAGTAACACAGTAATACGGGTGTGGCTATTAAATAACCGAACTGCTGTCATAACACATTTTATTCGCTGCCAATTACATAGCAACTTTTTCGCCTTCAATGTACTCCCCTTGGCGATCTCTACACTGCTCCATACAACTTTTCCGTTGTTAAAAGCAGTGCTGGATGTCCGCTCCTGTCAGCTGGTTCAGAACCTCCGTCGCTTGCTTTAACCGCTTCCACACTTTCGAATCTTGTCCCCTTCAGTGTCATCGTGTCTAACAAACCTATATCAGTGTCAATATATAGAATGTCAGCGCAAATATTCATTCTTGATTCCTTTTGTTAGGGAGAGAGGAGTTCATTTTTTGGACTCCATTTTTGCGCAAACTTTGCGCATGTTGAAACGATTCATGCAAAATCTGGCGAACACATTCTTTGTCGATTCCTGTTATTTCAGCAAGCCCTCGGATGCTTAGACGACAGTCTTCGCAGATTACTTTACCAATTTTTTTCAATGTCTTCGTCCGTTTTTGACGTTGAGGGCCAATCGGGGCGCGGATCATCTTCGGTTGTTTCAAGTCCCTCTTTAAACCGTTTAAACTATTCAAAAACCTGTGTGCGGGATAAACATTCATTTCCGTATACTTTTAACATTGCATAAGCGTCTCTAAACGTTTTCCCCAGTTTAACAAGAAACTGGAGATTAACCCGTTGCTTCATCTGAACCCTTAACATTTTTTCGACGCGTCACTGGTGCGTAGACTAAAGCCGGTATCCAACCAAAGCCAGACTCACTACGCGCTGATATCCAAGTAACTTGACTTGAAATAAATTTGGCTAGTACTTGTCCGATTTCAAGTAAATTGTATACATTACGCGCCTACTTTAAGAATTGCAATTTTTTCTGGAAGTGCAAGTCGGAAGACGAGTAGCTGTGATGAGTATTTTTTAAAATGGACGAAAGTAAGACAGCTTTAGCTGCTTTTATAATAATAAGTTGTGGTTATCTTTTACTCAAAAATAGGAGAAAGAAAGAACAGGCACAGAAGATAGTGGATAACATCTTTGAATAATAGTAGATATAGGTATGGATCAGTGGCGGCCGGTGGTACTTCCGTAAGGAGGCATGGGACCCACGCCATATTTTAGGGGGTTGTTACTAGACCTAAGTAGAAGGCTATAATGGCAAAAAATCTTCAGGGAAAACTTGCGAAAATGTTTTTCCAAAAATGGCTGCCTCCGGGCAGATCTTGGAAACGGCTTGCAAAATATTTGCGGAACATTTTTTTTTCATAATCACCGAGTAAATACAATTTTTTTATACTTGTAATTTTTGCAAAATTCTTAAATTTGCTTAAAGACACAACTATTGTAAAATCTCACAGACGAAATGTTAGGATGAAATAAAAATTCAAATTACCGTAACTTTTACAGATCTAAAAATGTCAAGAAAATCACAAGTATAAAAAAAATTGTATTTACGCTTATCTGCCCGGAGGCAGCCATTTTTGGAAAAAAAAATCCTGAAGATTGTTTGCCATTATAGCCTTCTACTCAGGTATAATAATAACCTCCTAAAATATGGTGTGGGTTCCATGCCTCCTTACGGAAATACGAGCATGTCAAATTCTACCGGCTGCCACTGGTATGTATGTATGTATGTGTGTATCGAATGTATTTGATTAATGAAATAAATCTAAAAAGCCACTCTCATAATCAACTTAAAAATAAAATGACATAAGTATATATGTATATAAGCAACTAAATTTGAAAATTGACTTTAAAATGACACCTGATAATGTCACTTTATTTATTGTGACCCAAATTTAGATACACAATAGTATCGCGTATAATTTAGATACACAAAAGTATCGCGTAGTAAGTAGCCGGCTTAATAAAATTAAACGACTGCTACAGTCAAACTGGGCGACCCACTGACTTGTCCAGCGAGCTCTGGGGGGGGGGGGCAAAGTATCATCAGACACAGTTTTGTTCAAACTTGTCGAAGCACGCTCGCAGCGCGCTGGTAGCAGCATCAGTTCGGTTACTTAATAGCCACACCTCGTATGTAAGAGTATAACACATAAGAAAATTAGTGACCAATTCTTTCAAACACTACAAGAGGCTAGTAATATGTGTATGTAAGTAGGTAAGTAAGTAAATATGAGTTATATCGGTAGTTATACGAACGTTGTATAAAACAAGGCTTGAAGCCGCCCCTGTCTCTGACAGCATGATGATCAGATTTCCGCCCGTTCCATTGCCCCTAAACGCCGACTAGTTACCGAAGCGTCACGAGTGCTCGCGGGTGTTCGTTCCTTCATGCTGACTGCGAGGCTCGTAACGAAGTCAGGTAAATATCTCGGGAAATGCCATATTTTGAAATATGTGCTATGTAAACGCCATTTTGAAAAGATATCGATATCGTTTCAAGCTTACAGTTCGCTTAAAAACTTCGCCTAATCTAACTGATGCGGTTTATCACAAGTTATTTTTAGACCGCAAAACCGTCATCGACATCGATACGATGTCTGGTAATTTATTTTTTTCGTCTTATTGTTAGTTCTCCGTTTTACCCACCAGAGCGAAGTACTTTAAATATTTGAATTATTGTACACTGTACAGGGTGGCTCAACAAAATTTCTTACCCTAATTTTTCAATTAATTAGTTATACCTACAACTGTATAAAGTCTTTCGCATAAAAATTGCTCTAAATGGCTTCACCAAATACTCTAATTTTTAAAAAAAAAACACACACACACACTCACAATGAAGCTGATTGATACATACACTCAACAATGAAAGTCTTGAGACATCATGATACACCGACTTTTTGAAGGTTGCATAAATTCGGATAATTTTTTTAATACAGTGTTGTTTTTTTACTTCCAATAGGATTATAGCTTGTGAGATAAACCTAAGTTGAAGGTGATCTTAAATAACTCCGATTAAATCCTTTTTTTTTTTATTAAACATTTGTATTTTTGTAAGGAAGCATGTGATATTTGAGGGGAAGACCTAACTAGAAGGCTGTGGTGGGTAAAGAACTTCAAACGAAATTTGCGAAACAAAATTTTCAAAAAATGTGAGGCCCCCTTAAAAATCTTTGCAATTGCTTGCAAAATGTATGCGAGTGTGTGTAAGTGAATATAAAAACTTTTTATTCTTGTGCTTCTTGCAACATTTTCGTTTGGCTTAAAAATGCAAAATGAAATTCAAATTACCATAACTTTTACAGATCTTGAAATTTGGAAAATATCACAAGTATAAAAAGACGAGAAACTCAAATTACATCATCCGCCACTGATAAGAGCAATATCATTAGTAACAGCGAGTTAGAAAGAGCAACATTAATTATATTTATTTTCATAACGTTAAAATCTAAAATAAAAAATGCTGCTTATATGTGGCGTTTTTTTTTCGTCTTGTGGATGTTTTACTGCAAATACGCTCTCTTTTGTCCAGTTGTTATTTTTACTTGTTATAGCAAGAATATTAGAACACCCTTGGATATATCAATTATAAAACAACTTCGTCAAATACTGTTTCGCAGGCAGGAAGTAGTATAAACGTGCCCACTTTAATGAAACAATTAAGATGATTTAAAATAACATTTAAAATGAATTAAAATAATGTACCTACCGGTATTAATGTAAATAATAAGGGTGATTCTTCATAATCGTTCCCCCTCTAGCTTAATTATTTCTGGACTCATATGAAAATTCAAAAAAACGTGTAAAAAATGTATGATATTCAAAACATGAATTACAAGGTTATACATTTTTTTTAAATAAAACCCTGTATGCCATCAAAATATCGAACCAACTTCATATTTTTCTCATTTCGGCAATATAAGGTTTCATACGAGTAGTTTTATCCTGGAGTGGGTACTGGAACCTTCGGCGTAGAAACAAAAAAAAAAACTGGACGTTTTCTACGAAAATGTCCAGTTCGTGGTTTTATGTAAATGCCTACATAAAACTGAACATTTTTTATAATATCAGAAAAAAACTATAGGAGATAGGTATATGAGACCTTATATTGTTGAAATCAAACAAACTGAGGAATCCGATTTTCCGGTAAACACAGGGTGTTTATATTTAAAAGGCAAGGATAACCATGTAATTCATTTGTTTTGAAAATCACCTGTGTTTTATAATGACTATGGATTAAAGTAAAAAAGACTATGGATTTTTGATTTTTCGATTAGGACCAGAAATGATCAAATTACATACAAAGAGGAACATTTATGATGAATCACATTGTACATAAATTTATTATTTACTCTTGCTACAGCTCGACACATACAACTATTTTCTTTTGTCGTTTCACAGAAAATGTCCCGCAAAGACCCCACGCGTCGAACTGTAGAGTTCTGGATTAAAGACGTTCCTGAGCTACAGTTTAACGGTGAAGACTTGTACTGCAAATGCTGCCAAAAATCGATTTCCTGGAAACAGAAATCGGACGTTGTGAAGCATATTTCTTCGGCGACTCACGAAAAACGAGCAAGCGGCACTAGCCACGTTGACAAACAGAAAGACTTTAATCTCGACCTGGTCTCCGCCATGGTCGGCGCCAATATTCCATGGAAGAAACTGCATAACCCGCTTTTCAGGAGATTTCTACAACGATGCACTAGTGGCCGGTATACCGACGTTCAAGTGCCAACGGAATCATCATTAAGGAAGAACTATTTGTCCCAGACTTCCGAAAATATCAGAGCAAATATTTCATCCGAACTCAGTGGAAAGTATATTTGGCTAAGCATCGACGAAACGATCAATGCTTGCGGTTGGAGGATGGTAAATATTTTAGTAGGATCGTTAGAAGAAAATTCTTCAACTAATCCACGCTTGATAGCATCCAAAGCGATCGAGGACTTAGATTCAAACTGTTTAATTGACTTAATACACTCGAGCCTGAAATTATTATGGGTCAGTAACTATAAGGAAAATTGTGATAAACTCTTACTTCTCATAACAGACGAACTTCCTTGCATGGAAGAAGTTGATTGTGTTTTGAAAGATACATACAAAAACGTGTTATATACAAGAAGTTTTACACACGGATTAAATAGTGTTGCCGAATGTATAAGGGAATGTTATCCCAACGTTGATAAATTGATAACCAGAGTTCAGAGAATCCTCTTGGATTCACCGGAACGCACGCAACTGTTTCACGAGATGCTACCAAACGTTGCACTGCCTCCAGAACTAGTCTCAGCAAGAAGCGGAACGTGGATCGAGGCAGCATCATATTATTATTGTAATTCTGATAATGTTAAAAACGCATTGCAGAGATTAAATACAACCGATGTCTTAAACGCTCGCAAGGTATTAGCCGACCCAATCATTCGAAAAGACTTAGAATACATCCATGCGAATTTCTCGCGAGTTTATCTGGCGATAAACCGATTAAATCCAGAAAATCCAGAAGCGTCGAAACTGACGTTAATCGACGCTATTAACGTTATATTCGATCTTCGCAATTACATCTTTCAGTTGTCAGGGAGTGTCGCAGAGAAAATAAAAAAACAGTTCGAGATTATGTTAAGAGAAAGTCGAGGGTTTCTAACGATGTCGCGCCTAGCAGATTGCCTTATCGGGAAAGAAGTGGACTTTTCCGAATCCGGTGTTAATATAGAGTCTTTGAGGCATTTTAGATGTTTTAAGTACGCGCCAGTTGCCTGTATAAACGTGGAGGAATTTTCGTCGGAATATAAATGGATTTTCGAAGAAAAACGACGAAACTTGAGTACAGAACACTTGGAACAGATCATCGTAATACATTTTAATTCTGATGGTGGCAATATAACTAGTTAATGAAGTATTAAAAAGATTAGTTTGACATTCCCAAATCTAACGCCAGTTTTGATTTAGATGGTTATAATCTAATCTTCATAATTTCACTTTATCGTAAGTGAGTAGTTTATATGGGATGACTATCGATAATCATAAAACAGCGGCGAGAACTTCTAAAATACTAAATCATCTGGGGCACGGGTAGCCGAGTGGGTTAAAGCACCGTCTTTCCAGTCGCGATACCTCTGTGCGCGTTGTTCGAGTCCCAGCCGGGGTAGCGATTTTTAATTGTCTCGCTTTCTCCGCCAGGGCTTGATATGCAACCACTAATACACTAGTGTATAGGTGTGGATGCATAGATGCCAATCCAACCGCACATGCCCTAGATTTGGTAATGTTCTGAGTTTTCTGGGTTTCCTCAGAACTGTAAAGCAAATGCGTTACCGAAATAATCTTAAGTCGCTCCCAGTGCGCCATGGCAAATAATAATAATAGCCACTCCTTCCCGCACAGGTCCCTGGGAGGACTAAACCTAAAAAGAGGACCTAAGGGGTTACTCTTCGGAGTAATTATAGGGTGAGTATTATTATTATTATATAATAATAATACTAAATCTAAAGGTTAAAAAAAGACATCTAAAAGTTTTTCTTACAACTGAAGGCAGACTCGAAAAACGTTGTTTTATCCCAAATGAAAGAAGCAGTAACTGCTTAACTACTTACAACCTCAAGACATTACAAACCCTCGTATATGAAATGTGGGCATGCTTCTAGCAGATGTTAAGGTTAAAATAGGACAGAATACAGATGAGATACAATCAAATGAAACTATGTACCACTTGGTGCAAGTAATTCATACGGTCCAGTATCAGCTGATAACTATATCACACATAGGTCAACATGTAAAAAGCAAGTTTTGGTTTTATGCAAGGTTTCTATAAAATTGTATTCATAAGTAGATCCTGGCGCAATATCGACAACGAGCCACCATTCTCGAGTTATTTGGAAAATATATTCACCTTTGATTATTTTTATTGAAAAATAATGTCTTTACTTCTGATTGGATTAATCTCTGTGATGAATTTCTGAAATAACTCGAGAATAACTCGAGAACGGTGGCTCGTTGCCGACCATTGCGCAGTGCTCCATTGCCAAGGCTCCAAGGCCATTGTTATGCCCTTGGCAAAGTCAGATTTTGTGTCAATAAGTTGATGTAAATAATTCATTGCTTAGAGGAAACCCTTCATGGTGGCTCCACTCGCCACCATGGCAAAGGTGTATATAAATATTTACAACACAATATCAATAAATTGCTTTACTACAATTTATTAATAAATTACTTACAAGTATTAGTCAATATTTTTGTGAATTTCGTGTGCAATAACTCGAGTTGTGTTTGAAGCACGGTAAATGCTTTAGGTATTTTTTTGGTTTACGTTCATGAATCAATGTCTCACTCGTCGTTACGTAACACAGTGAATTTAATGTTAGAAATAAATTCATAGAGACGACTTCTAACAAATTCATAATAAATAACATCCGTCTATCAGCAAATCAAGAAATATTCATCATATGAAAATTGAGATAAAGACGTAATGCCTTTATTTACAAGTGGAATTCGGAATACTGCAATGTGTCCCAATCTACTTAATCCGCAAAAAAAGTGATATTCCATATTGAACAGCACGATTTTAAAATATAAATACTTCGTCTCTGAGTCTGCTATGTTTGTTAAATAAACAGAAAGTCATATAAAGGTCGTATATGTAGGTATAGATAAGAAGGGTTCATAATGACCATAATTACACGTATAATTTCCAAAATGCAATTAAATTGTTTACAAGAAATACGAAACAGGGATGAATATAAAGTTGACCTTTTGATATAAAAATTAATAAAAAGACAATTATAAATCCTTGTTTTTTCTTCAATCATCACCATTTCCTTCACAAAAACCCTCAAAAATTAATTTTCGTAAATTTTCTTATACTTTTCGTAAATTTTCTGATACATTTCTGCGCACGCGAATCACAAGTTTTTATTAACCTCAACTCTCGTGGTTTTCACTGGAATCAATTAAAGTTCAGTTAAATTGCGTCATGAACCTCGCTACGTTATACAGGGTCGTCCTGTGTTGACTTAAGTATAGCAAATATTACCAACTAAAAAATATTCTATGTGCAAGAAAAGCAAGGGGGTGTGCAAGAGGGGCGGTGTGGAATGGGCCACATCTTGTCCGCCATTGCTGGCAACAAGCACAACCCGGCAGGGGATCATCGGGATCACTGCTTTGTATACTATTGGATATACAGTAGAATAAACCTCGCCTTTTATGGCGGATTTGAATGGCAGCCATTTTGTAAGTTAGTTAGCAAAAGTGGGACTTTAGGGGCATATGCGTAGAAACGCTTTGTCGTTTAAAGGTGCAGAAAGTTGTATTATCCTGTATAGTTTTTACGTAATAATGAGTATTTTGTTTAAGAGCTGAATTAGGTCAACTGTTTTGTTGTAAAAAAAACCGTATCGAAGGCTCTTGCGTTATAAATTGTATTGCACATTTTCAACTGACTAATGCACAACATTGTTGCGTACATATAAGTAGATGAACGTAATAATAACTGGATCAGTTTATAATGAAATAAATTCTAAACCAGATAATCCCATTACTATTTGGTCTCTACCAAGTAGTAATATACACGGTATAATCTACGTATCTGTTGTAAGTGAATTATATCATAGTTTTTATCAAAACGCCACGTTTCCGTTTCCTTTTATTCCTTATGGCTCTTTGGTCATACCGGAAATGATACGTAGTCAAAGGTAAATGTGAGATTATTCTTGTATAGAGGAATATTATATATATTGAGGATTATTATATATAGAGGCAGTTTTATTTTGCCAAAGAAGGGAGTGGTTCGCAGAAAACTGGACCATTATATTTTGACAAATAGAGAGTGTTGAAGAAAATTCAATACTCGAAGTATGAGTCGCATTATAAGTTTATGCGGAATTCCTATATAATATACAGAAGACGACGGTGACTAACCTTCCTATCTGTCGCCTACCCAGTACGACGATTGGCGAGTCGAGAAACGGGACGTTTCTAACCATGGAACATCAATTTTAATTGATTCTTGGTCCCTATTCATCCAATTCCTAATAATCGTTTAAGTTCAGATGCTGATGAATCAGTCAGTCTGAACTTTTTTTATATAACACAGCCCCACAAAAAAAAATTGGAATCGAGACAACTGACACGTTGCTATCGAGACAACTGTTCCCTATGTAATTTTCGACGCTGAATCCGAATACGAAGTCGATATCAATACTTCTAATTAAATATAAACATTCAAGTATATAACGCAGAAATACGGAGTTAAAACTACTTTCCACTGAAAATCATCCCCATGAGTGAGTGAAAACTACCCCTCATACAACAGGAAACTTTAAAAAAAGCAGTGATTGCAAAAAAAGCTTACGATGCCCTGTTTTTCAGTTTTTTTGGAAAAAGTGAGTAACTGCATTAGTTCCGATGCGATGCTCAAAATCTACCCCCATAAAGTGGCGGAAACCACCCCTAAATTTAAATTACAAGTAAAATCGGGGAAAAAATTTGTCGTGATTTCTATTTTAATCGATGCTAAATGTAATGTTGTAATGCTAAATGCGATGCTAAATGTAATCATGTGGTAAGTAAAACTCGCTGATATCTTATGGATTTTTGGGTTGGTAAGGAATTTCGAATACTTGCACTAATAAAAGTGCTTTTTTTACTATAAATATTATACATAAATATAACATATGCAGGTTGTATTACGGTTTATTTATATTTATATTTCCAATAAGTGTTACATTCGACCTGTTTATGGTTCTTTCAAGAAGTTATTTATCATATCACTATTTATCGGAAGAAAGTTTGTCATGTGGTTATGGTTAGAACGACGCGACATACATTTTAAGATATTTCAAGTTGTATTAAGAATGGCAATCTACCTAGACTGTAAAATAAAACACTTTTTTAGTCGCAACTTTCACAAAAGTTGTCTATGTTTTAGATGATGCAAGGACAAAATTTCATATAAAGGAATGGTCTGTCATGCCTTCTTTCAAATATAGGTAAAGGTATATGTATGTACATACTTTAAAAGTACCGAATATGAAAATAATCTCGGTGTCAATTTTAAAACTTCCCACCCTTAATGTCGCCGTAATACTAAATAATATTGAAAGTCGAAAACACATGTCAATTTTATTTTCAAGGGGGACACCTTAAACGAATATTTGCATGCTTCGTGATTCAGCCCCCAGATCACTTTAAAGCTCGTTTAATTCTCTTTCCAATAATACCCTAATTTATTTATTATTTTTTTAGTAGAAGTTTTCAAGAAATCGCGTACCAAAAATTAAAAAACATAATTTAGTTGATTTTGTTTTAAATAAATTTTAGTATGATTAAATGACATTAGTTCTTACCCTTAAACAGGAACAAAGTCTGGCTCAAACATTTGATTTTTTATTTGGTGGTTATTTTACTTTTATAAACATAACTTTTAGTTTACGAGGCACAATTTTCAAAAAGAAAACGGATATAATCTACCTACTCACTACCTTATAATCTGGTCCAAATGTTGTCCATTATGCTCTAAACAGTGATAAAGTCTATTTTCGAACTCCTCTCTTAACATTTCAGAAAACTTCAAATTAAATTGGTCAGAAGGTTGCTGTAATTCGCCTTTTTAGGTCGTCAATATCAGCAAGTTGTGTTAACAACTTCCTGATAATAACTTGATGACATAAACAACTGCTTGAAGATGTCTCCAAATAATGAATTCTAAAGGAATTAAATCCAGTGATCTCGGAGGCCATTCAATTGCTCCTCTTTTTCCACTCCATCTAACCGGGAATATCTCTTTTAATTACTGTCAGACGGGAAGAAAATAATGAGGTGAAGCACTATCCTGCTGGAAATATAACTTCTTTTCTGCAAAACTAAATTACCTGTTGCATTAATTTGTGTCTCCAGCTCGTGAGTTGTAAGAGGATCGACAGTCTTATTTTATATATTATATTCTATAACTTTAATCGATAAATGAACGACCAACAGTGGCATTTCCAAGAATACCAGACCAAACAATAACTTTTTGTGGCCGTTGTGTATGCTCTTGAAAAATATGCGGATTTTCGTCACACTGGTAGCGAAAATTTTGTTTTCCATCGTACCAGTTTCTTGGGAACTTCGCCACCAAATCATTTAATATATAACATATTTCATTAAAAAGAAATGCGGCCCTTCGTGTGAACTTTCCAACCTATCGATAAATAAAAATCATTTCAATTCTTTCTTGACAATAGTAAACCATTTTCACAGTTTATTTACTTATTAAAATTATCGCTGAATAGACCAACAAGTAAAACTGAATTCAGAATACTAAAGTAAATCCCTAAACCTTAGCTGTAACGTTGTTTAAAAAAACTGCTATATAACTGCTATCCAGAAATAACAAAAAAAATGAAAATCCACAATTTAATAAACGCAAATTAACTACCATCGAAATTGTGCTTTACAATAAAACGAATTAAATCTAAAATTATTGGAAAGAGAACTAAACGAGCTCTAAAATGATGTACTACTTTACTTCCCTTCCCATTTAAGATTTAAAAGGTAAATAATATCTCCTTAATTAATGTACCAGCAGTTGAACCACGAACGCTGCAAATATTCGTTTAAATTGTCCCCCTTGAAAATGAAATTGACATGCTTTTCCGATTTTCAATATTATCTAGCGGAAGGACGACATTAAGAGTTCAAATTGACACCATATACATATATTATAAATAGTTGTAAAAACGTCCGAGTTGGGTAGAGCGTTTATGAATTTCTTTTCAAATTTTACTTTTTCTATTGTCATTTGCACCTTGGCACGGTGGAAAAGAAAAAATAATGAAACAAAGTGATGCTCATATTGAACTCCAAATTACCAACAACGCCATATTTTCAATCGCAACAGATACACGATTAGATGAATTACACAGGCCCACAAAATTTTTTTTTTGACTATGAATAAGAACATAGTTTTTCCTTGTATTTTTTGACGCTGAATCCAAATCCGGTGTCCGTTTAACCGCAGCACGTCGGTATCAAGGTCATTTCAAGGTCAAATCGCGAAATAAAGGCTTAAAAGAGAATAAACCCATATATCTTTACGTTTCTGGGATCGCTGAATTAGAATCTGGTTCTTATCATATCACGTGACTTCGAAGGACACTCCAATGTTAAATCACTAAAAAACGTATTAATGAGGTAAAAGTTTGTGTCTTTGTGTTTTTAAAGTTGCTGAATCCAAATCTGAAAACCATGATAGAAGACCGTAAATGGTCTCATTTTCATCATGTACCTTAGGCTGTATTAGGGAAATGTGGTTAAGGATTTTCGGTTTCGTGAATGTATTGCTATTATTTGTTAAGGTAAAATATATCTAAGTCCGTGTATCCTGTACATTAGTTACTGATTATCATCTAACTACATAGTAATCATCTTATTGAAAATCAGTGAGTGTCATGAATCATTCTCTTCAATCACTCCTTCAACCAGACACACACTTTTGCGTGTGTATAAAAGCGTGTATGCGTGAGTATGTACTTGTGTGCGTATGTAAGTGCATGTGTGCGTGACTGTGTGCATGTGCGTGCATATAGAATGCCTGCTGCCCCAGAGGATGCTGGAGATGGCGACTACTGCCACTAAACGGACACCGGATTTGGATTCAGCGACCCCAGAAATATAAAGATATATGGGTTTATTCTCTTTTAGGCTTTTATTTCGCGATTTGACCTTGCAATGACCTTGATCCTGACGTTCTACGGTTAAGCGGACACCGGGTTTGGATTCAGCGTCAAAAAATACAGAGAAAACTATGTTCTTATCCATAGTAAAAAAAAAAAAATGTTTGTGGGCCTGTGTGATTTTAAATAGCTATTTACAGCTATTTGGTTTAAGGTTGTATACTACGGTAGATGGCTACTCAAATCATAACAGTCGGTTCTTTATACTTAAATATGTAAATAGCATTTGAATACCCTTTCAATTTTTTAGTCCGGAAAAAATGAAAAAAGTCTTCTTAGTGCTACACATTAGACGACTGACTACTCCAGTACTATAGTGTTATGCACTTGCGCCAAATAGTTAATTCGTTATTGCTTTGAGAGATAGCACAGTTTTTTGGCAGAGATCAAGCCTGTTTTATATTACCATCCTGCTTCAAGTCTCCACCTTCTCCCCTATAAATTACGTTACATTAAACTGATTTTAATGTATTGTGGCAGAGTTTATAATTAATATAACTGAGTGTTTCTTCAAGGAGTCATGACACGTAGGTAGGGGAAACTGGCCTAAAATGACATATCCGTGTAAAACGACACAGTTAAATTTTTTAAATTTCCCGCCGGCTTAATACCGCATTAGGTGGTTAAACATGTGTATTTTGAAGTTGCGAAGTCAGTACTGTTAGTGTAGCGGGGTGTAAAGGGCGTGTACACCACAAATTGAAATTCCTTGATTTACCACCGTCAACAAATTCCAGCTTGTTGATTTCTTTTTATTTCTCGAGGTAGGTATTTTTACACGTAAAATTGATCAAAGCATATAAACAAGTACATATATCGGTGCATATAAAAAAATACAAAGCATTCTGTAAGTGGTTTTAAAAAAACAGGAATCCACCCCTTCAACTCCAATATTTTCCCTGATTGGATGTTTGCTGCTGCTAGTGTCACGGACCTTCCTGAGCAAAATGAATCTGAACATGTATTACCGGTACATTAGCTCCCCCAAACACCACAACCAGATGACACTGCAGTAGCTCTAAATGAAGAAATGTGCAACGCGTTAGATTCGACCACCCGAGTTTCTGTAGAGAGCATTATTCCCATACCTAAAGCATCAACATCGTGTAAGCGAAAAAAATCGCAAGCGACAAGGAACTGTAGGGTTGACTTCAACACCAAATATGGAAGAGGCGAAAGCTAAGGCTGAAGAAAAACGTATTGTTTTGGAACGACGTGCAACACGCCAATTAGTGAATAGCTTATAATCACAGTCGAGATCAGGTGAAGTCTGGGTGCTCTGTCAGATTTGCAGGAAGTGGACTCGCGCAGAATGCGCAGATATCTCACCCAGAATTAAACAATTTGCTTGTGAGCTTTGCCTTTAACCATAAAATGTTTTTGTGCACCTAAGGTGTTAGAATGTAAAAATCTTTAGTTTTCTGTACAGATACTTGTATTTTATAGAATAAAATCTTATTTTTATGCATTTATCTTTGAAGGTGGTCTAAAATTCGTAGGTTATTTTTTTAATACATGTAATACATTTTATTCTCTAAAGTCAAAAGCTTTATGGCTTTGATAATAACAATCATAAATTGAAGAATAAGTCTTGCTAGCGGCCATTGTGAATTGCAAACAGTTAAGAAAATATGAGCAATTTTATGCAAAGTATGTCATTTTAGGCCAGTTTCCCCTATGTTGTACATAAATTTAGTTGAAGTATAGTTTATCATCAATCATCAGGTGCTGATGACCCAAAAACCGCTGTATATGGAAGTAGTTCTTTATAATTCCAAATTAAGTATCCTAACGATTCGCTGGACGCGTGAAAGCACCCAAAACGATGTCACGACATTGCGACCAGTTACGCAACAAAAGCGGCTGCGCCATCTGCATTCTGAACCTTCGTGGCTCCGATTCAGGGTCGTTGTTCGCGAATGACCGACAGATCCAAAGCCCGCGCGTGATCGACCCCCTGCATTGCGGCATCGTATTGTAATTGCTCAACATTCTGTAGATATGTCATCAGGACATGCGAACAACATTTGGCGGGATATACCCGCCAGGGCCCCGGATTCCGAATTAATGTGTGATACACGAATCGTCAATTGCTTATAAAAAAGGATTTCCACTTTCCAGTATGCAGTATGCAATTAGTTGTTGCAATTTTAATGCTGCAATAAATCACGGCAATATTTTTGGATCCTACACCACATAAATCTAGAACAGTTGAATAAAAAGTCACGCATGCTGAATGACATGTAATTGTTGTGATTTCGTGCAATTAGTTGCATTCAGTTCTAAGTATTTACGATTCAATAGGATTCTGAAAAGGATAGCATAGAATTCCTGTTTAAGTTTTTTTGATATTAACATGCCAGGATTTGGTTAATACAAAATAAAAATTAACAATTTTAATTCGATTCTAACTCTGATTCAGAAAAACAGACGTAAGAATGTAGAGCATTCACATAGTTTAATACAAACTGTTCCTTGCAACCATTTTGGGACACCCTGTATGCGTTATTAGTTGTGTATGATGTTAACCTTCAACATTGCATATGATTAAAAAAGAATGCAACTTTCACTAGCGCAGATTGAAGTTGTCACAAAGTAAGCAGAATAAAAATTAAATAATAACTATTTCATGGCATTACTGAATATTTTACTTGGAAATAATTCCATTTTAATAATCATTAACATAAACTTGTTTGTAAAATAACTACACAATAAAGTAAGTATTTCTGCTATTTGTGACCTCACCTTTGTTATCACAGTTATCAGTTCTTGTTCGATCCAAAGCTAACACGCTGACTTCTAACAAAACAGAAGACTCAGTAGTAGAAGTTAAGTTTTCTACTTCCATTCGCCTGGTTCTAATAAACACTCGTATGTTCATGCGTGACATATATAATTTAGCAATTATTGAAATATTATTTTTCAATAATTTCAATAAATGAAATATTATAGTTCTCAAGATAAAGAACAAAACGTTTACATAAAAAAAAAGTGAACGGTCGAAAATCAACTGTCGAGAACTAATTGTACAGGGTGCATCAGGCTTGCATTTCATTGATATGCAAACTGAAGCGTACTAGCATGTGCAGAAGGGTGTATTTAAAAAAATAATATATATATTTTTGCAAATAGTTCGGTTCAAAAAAGTGTGACGCTATAAAGTCTTCAATTTTTAAATCGATCATCTTGTATTTTTGTCACATTTAAGTTCATCTTAGTATCCCTTATTATTACATAAAATTTCAAATTTAGGGTTTTCAGTACACATGTTCAAGGTCCAGAATTTTTATTGACAATTGTACTTACAAAAAGTATTTGTATTTAAATTCCGTCTTATTTGAAAAAAAAAAAGAGAAAAATGGGTGTGAAATCAACTATTTTCGAAATCAAAATTTGGACACTGTACAAAATAAAAAAAAAACAATTTAACTTCAATTATTTCCTCTTAACTTCAATTATTATGTATTGGCAGAGGACCTTCCAATACATTCCACATAATATCGTGTTTAAGGTGATAATAAGGGACACTAATATGAACCTAAAGGTGCAAAACATACAGGATGTCCCATTTATGAATATTAAATCTTATTGCATGACACTTTTTGGACGGCTCTGTACCTACGCACAATTATACACTATTTGTAATTGGAATCGCACCAGTAAAACCTGGTAAAAGCACTGGAAATGTTTTCAGTTATTTCTAGGAAGCGATTGAAAAGTGTAATAAGGTTGGATATACTCTACCAGGTGTGCTGGGGTTCCTAGAGCGTCTTGAACAACCACTCCCCGAGAAAAAGAATGGTGGACGTATAGGCCAATAAATATCCCTCAGGATGAGTCGTGTGTTATATTATGTGTTGGTCGACCTCTAACAGTTCACCATTCTTGAACAACAACGGTTGCCAATGCGAAGCGGTTGCGCATATTGTCCTTTTTAGAAGATCTCTTCTCGGGGGGAGTGGTTGTCCCAGACGTCCCAGAAGATGACCGACAACGTCAGTCAACTCCAGCACACCCGGTACAGCATGCTATAGCAGCTTGACGCACTATTACAGGACCATGCATGTGCATAAATACGTGTAGTTTTATGAAATCAAATTAACCCGTTGAATTTTTTTCCTCATAATATTCAATTGTAATGACAATGTTCTCTAATACTCACTGTATTCATTTCTCTAAAATATTTCCATTGCGCTTGGCAAATGGTTTTCATATCCCATAGGAACACCGCAGTTTTATTTTCTTTTAAATCATATTTTGAATACTTCGCCACAATAGTTTTCTTGTTACTTAATAGCTTCTGTGAAAATATCACAATGTTTAATCCTTCTACCTGCATTAGTTTTAAACCCATACCGAACATAAACAAGACAAGATGTTCGGTGCCCAAATATCAGCTTTAAAATCGTTATTCAAAGGATAAGCAGTTATTACTGTTTCAACCACTGTACAATCTGTCCCAAATTGGTTTTGCATGCATTGGTATCTCGACTATTGTTGGAAATAGAAAGACACTTAAATGAGGAAAGTTTTAGAGGATTTTATTTCATCTTCGACTCTTTTTTCTTCGATTCCATTTATTTGTATCATTGTCGAGATAATGAGATGTGCGATTTATATATTCTTACATACCTTACTATTTACTGTACGTGATATTTTAACAAGTAAGTACATATTTAGGACGTATTTTTAATGTGCTTTAATGAGTTAACACTATTAATTCCGATTTTCCTTATAAACACCATACAAAATTTGTATGTAGTTATATAAATAAATATAAACACTAAACATTAAATAGTCCTCGTGTTCTTCTGTCACTGTGATACACCGTTGAAAATCAAATTTTGCACACTATTTAACCACATATAAATTTAATGTGGTATCCATAAGAAAAATAAGAATTAATGATGTTAACTCAGAACATATACCAGGTGTCCCATTTTAAAACATCCACATGAATGACTCTGTAGAAAAGCCGTCAATCTAAAAATGACTTTAACAAAAGTTATTTGGTTTGGAGGGGCCATCTGACCATGTGATCCAGCACCTTGATCCGGCATCCACGGTTCTGAGGCATCCATTTTTATTTCAATGGAAATCCCCAATTTTCATTGCAGAATCTGATTCTACGGGAAAAAATACGTCCTAAGTAGGTTTTTAAGATAATTTTTCTGACATCTGGGCTTGATCCGAGCCCCTTGCGAATGCTTTTTTTGATGCGAATGCTTTTTTGAAATGCTTTTTTTCAAATATTTGTGGCTCCCACGACTTCAAATTCACGAAATATTCGAGAAAAGGCATTTTTAAGGGCTCTGATGACGCTCTGATGACAGGAAAATAAACATATTAACCTATGTGGATGTTTTAAAATGGGACACCTTTTGTATATTTTGACAATGTCAGCGAAAGCACCATAAAAAAGTGACCTAACAATGTTCTTGCTAAAATATCACAGGTCCACATTAACTAAAATGCAACTTCTTCATTTTTTGGAATTGTATCGAAAACGATTATAAATAAATCGGATTTGAAACAAAAAACAAAGATGTAATAAAATCCTCTAAAATTTTTCCCATTTACCCATCTTTCTATCCTCCACAATAACCGAGATAATAATGCAATGCATACATCATAACCAATTTGGGACAGACTATACATATATGCGTGCTGGTCATATTTTTTACTTATCTCAGGCAGCAACCTCTCTCAAAACTCGATACCTGTAAAACGTAGAAAAGCCATATACCTCCATTCTTCAAGCTGAAATCTTAGTTTGCATCCTCGAAGGAAGAGAGCACTAGCTGACCTTACTCAAGTTCATTGTTAATACAGGGTGAGAATATTCATATTTTCATAATACGCTTCAAATGGTTGCGACATCCATAAAATTTACTCGCGCATCTAGTTGATATTTGTGTATTTAAAAGATAAATGTAAAAAGTTAAAAAAAAAGCATAAAAGAAACTCACATCTAACATATAAGAAAAGCTACTAATGACATCTCTTGTCAATTAGATATCAATAATTAGCATCTGAATGCAGTGGCGGTGCGTGATATTTCAGTTAGCCATATCTTGAAAACGACGCATGGGACCCACTTCACTTTTTAGGTGACGACTATACACCTCTTACAGAAAGGATTTATAGTGAAAAAATCGTCAGCGAAGTTTGCGAAAAAATTTTCAAAAACACTGGAGCATTCCCTGGGTTCTCAGTAACGCTCTGTGGGATATTTGCAGTATATTTTTTTCATAATCTAAAAACAAATATAAGGAGACGTTTTTTGATTTGTTGCAAAATATTTTTTTTTCTAAAAGTTATGGCCATTTTAATTTTACTTTTATAGGAACATTTTGTTTCCCAAAATTAAAATGGCCATAACTTTTTGAAACAAAAATATTTCGTAACAAATCGAAAAACGTCTCCTTATATTTGTTTCTAGATTATGAAAAAAAAATATACTGCAAATATTCCACAGAGCGTTACTGAGAACCCAGGGAGTGCTCCAGTGTTTTTGAAAATTTTTTCGCAAACTTTGCTGACGGTTTTTTCACTATAAATCCTTTCTGTACGAGGTGTATAGTCATCACCTAAAAGTGAAGTGAGTCCCATGCGTCGTTTTCAAGATATGGCTAACTGAAATATCACGCACCGCCACTGTCTGAATATGTAACAAACCTAATTATTTGTTCAATTGCATACATTTAATAAAACATCTACATATCTTCAATATAAACTAAATATCTGAGCTCTGATACATTGTCGTTGAAAGTAAATCTTACAGTACAATACAGAGTAAAGTAAAGTAAAGTTTGAATGGGTACATTTGCTGTTTCACTTTGTTTCAGAACTGCAGTGGCCATAAAAATTGTACGGATCATTTACGCTTACTGTACATGCAGTAACACATTTATGGTACAGCATTTCGAGAGAAACAGCCGTAGTTGAGAATTAGAAAAGGAAGTGGATAGACTACGAAAGTGTGTTTGCCTTACCTGCTTCATCTCTCGTGACTGGAACAGGTAGGAGGTAGGAGGTTGCAATAGAGTCACTTAGCAACAGTCGCGCAAATCCAGACTATGAAATATCTACCAGACGTCACAAGAATTACAATTATATAGGTACAACTATTATAAAATAATAAGTAAATTCACTAAGTTCACTGCTTCATTTTGACTTTCATTTCTGACTGAAATGCAGACTGTAAAAAACAAAACAAATGCAAACAAACAAGACAAAAATAGATATTCAGTGAAATTCAATGTCAACAATACAAAACTATGAAGATAAAAATTCTGTAAAGGCGACTATCTAGGTAAAGTCAACGTGTGTCTATTTAACTACAATATTTTGAAATCTGACTTCTGCTTATACCGAAAGTAGCTGTCCACTTGCTTATTTTAAATGGAACATCCTGTATATTATTGCATTTTTTATTCTACGGGGAATTGTAGAGGCATTTCATATATAATGTCCTTCCTATACCTATATCCAATAGTTTTTGAAATATTCAGTTTTCGGTCTCTAATGACAGTTCAGGCCCTTAATAAAATTCCGGAGATTTCATAAATGATCAACGTGTTCAAAATGTTACAATGTGTTTTAATTTAGTAAAACTCACACGCCCGTACCTGACTTTTTATACTGGGTGCTCTTAACCTTTTAAGGACGGGGGATTTTTACGTTGATATTGGACTTTTTTTTTACACGATATTAGTACATAAAATCTAAGAATCTGTCACGTCAAGTGCCCGACAAATTTGGTGGTCGAAATTTCGACCAGTCCCGTCTGGCAAGGAAAGTCCCATGTTAAAAATTTTATTTGTGGAATTAACAGTGCATTCCTAAGTAATTGGATGCGCTGAATACGAAAAAGATAATAAAAAATGTCCAGAAGACATCTCTGACCTTGAAAATTGCATTTCAAGGTTAAATCCGTTGTTTTCTGTCCGAAATGATATCTGTACGTTTTTTTATGCGTTGGATGCAGAAAAATAGTAACGTTTATTATGAAAGCCATTTGCAAGAAATATTTCAGTTTTTACTCTCAACATGACCCATGATCAACAGCGTAGATGTGGCGAAAATTGTATCCCTTTGGTGTGCTTGATTTTTGTGAGTCCCCTTGCCTCTCACTTTGGGGTGCTTGATTACCGTGAGTCCCCTTGCCTCTCACGTTGGGGTGCTTGATTACCGTGAGTCCCCTTGCCTCTCACGTTGGGGTGCTTGATTTCCGTGAGTCCCCTTGCCTCTCACTTTGGGGTGCTTGATTACCGTGAGTCCCCTTTCCTCTCACTTTGGGGTGCTTGATTACCGTAAGTCCCCTTGCCTCTCACGTTGGGGTGCTTGATTTGGTGGGTTTACGTGGGTTTACTTACCAATTTTCAGGGCGAAATACCGAATAAAATTTTGTATCTTGAAATTATTATTTCAAGGTCAGATATGCTTCCTAAAGTAGTTATTTTACCATAGGCTATACCATGTCTTTATCAAGCAATTTTTGTAGGGAATATATAGCTGGTATATGTAATCATAAGAATCGGTTTTAGCGGAGTGTATGAAAAAAGGAAAGGCGACACATATTGGACAGATTATGTATTATTGCTTTTATTGAATGGGATGAGGAGAGATGAGTTATTATCCAAATCTTTCTGCTTACAGTATACCAATTTTCTGATTTCAAGGTCAAATAAAAAAATTGACCTTGAAATCACTATTTCAAGGTCAAATATGCTTTCTAAAATTGTTATTTTGTTATACGAAATACTATTGTTTTATTGTTTTCGTATTCAGCGCATCAAAATACGTGGGTATACCAATTTACATGTCGAAATACCGAATAAAAAATTCGACCTTGAAATCACTATTTCAAGGTCAAATATGCTACCTAAAATTGTTACACTATATTTTCTATATTCAAAACATAATACAAATACAAGATTCACTGTGTTTGTTGGCAACATGTTATACGAGTACATTTAATATATACAGTGCTTGTCAAAAGTTCTGGGACGGCTGGATAACTCGAGAAATACTCCTCCTAGAGAAAAATGACCTTCATAAAAGTTGTAGAATTTTTCCCTGGCAATTCAATTGAGACCTTGAATTTGACTTTGACCATGACCTTGAAGGTTATATAAAACTGGCGGGAAAGTAGAGAGCTTTGCGTTAGATAGACTAGATAAGTCTTTATCTTGGTCAACTTTTTTCCATTATGTGTGTTTATTAAGTTTCAGTGCTTCAACTATATTAAGTAACCTTGGAATAGTCTTGAAGGTCAAATCCTAACAGTTGGTCAAGCTCATATTCGATTGTAAAATTTTCCGCTCTTTTCATTTCCGGTGTCAAACATAAGGGGTCAAATTTGATAAAACGAACTTGACCTTGACATAACCTTCAATGTCATGGTCAAGGTCAAATTCAAGGTCAGAACTGAATTTCGAGGGAAGTATCCTACAACTTTTATGAAAGTCAGCCGTCCTGGAACTTTTGACACGCACTGTATACAAACCAATAGAAAACGTAACAAATGGGGGAATGAAAACGCGAACATACTGATTTTTTTTAATTTTTACTTTCTACTTTAGCGTTTTTAAATAAAAGCTAATTTTTTTACATATTTTTTTATCCCTTAGGTCAATTTTTTTATCCCATTTGTCGAGGTGTAGTTCATTAATTTCAGAACATACAGTATACATATAATATGTAAATTTATCATCCAACTGTAAATCATAAAAAAATTTGATGTTTTATTTGTATCTCTTTCGTAAAAAAAAATCGTCATAAAATGCATGTATTGATTGAGAATTGACCCCTACCATTTCCGCTTCTGGAAAAACTCAATTGCGTTTGACACGTGATTTTTTGACATTCTGTGCAACTAATATATTTAATATTAAATATAAAAAAATAAAAAAATAAAAAAACGCATAATTACTTCACTTTTTGCGCAAAATTTTATTGATAATATTAAGGTAGAGGAGGTAGAGGGAGAGATTAGTTATCCATAATTCACCATTCACCCGGTACATAAAATCATTAGAATTAATGTTATTAATGTTTAAAATTTATTGCTGAAATATCTGATTTAAAATTATATTTTAATTAACTCACACGCTTCAAGTATCGTTACTGTAATTTTTTTGTACATACTGAAAATTACTCATTTTAATAGTCTTACTATCAGAGTCTTTCATGAAGTCTGTTTCATGTATTTTTTCATAATGAATTTGTTTGAATCTTCCATATGACTTTGGCTTTGAAATATTGGAAACAACATTTGCCAACATTTCAACACATGTTTAATATCAACTAGATAACACAAGAATTCAAACAACATAGGTTGAGGGCATAAATGATCGTTTATTTCTCAAAACGTTCTCAAAAACTTCTGTAATAATTTCTAATCCTTTCCTCTTTGTTAAAATTGTAAAATGCATAACCATTGGTGTACAATATATCAAGCAGTCTTTTTTTGAGGCAATACTTAAAGTCCTTGAATGTCTACTGAAGAAAACTTCAAAGTTTGTACCCGTTGTTAGATGTCAACTTTAAAAAAATAACTGTTCAAGTGAATACTTTGAATTATCCATTATTATTTACTGAAAAAGTACGTTTTATTCTAAAATTTTAATGGTAGAATGCTTGAAATGTTCGAATAATGAGCAAATGCATGAGCAAGACCGGTATTTGACAAAACGGTTTACATAAATAAACTGCATTTCAATGACACCAGGGAAATATAAATATTTCAATAACTCGGTATTACCAATAATTCCAAGCTTGCGGTAAAAAATATAATTCGTTTTGAATATGAAGGTATACTACGGAGATAATTTCAAGTATAATATTTTCAAAGAATGTATGTATTTCTAGTAACTTATTGATATCGTATTGGTCTAGGGAAATATATGCAAACCAAACCACAAACCGAATTAATAATTCATCACTTGTTTTTACGTACTGTATTTACAGGCCGTTGAACATAGTTCGTAGAAAAGCATTATTGTATCCTTTTCGCATTAAAATTCTGCTTACTACTCTATCCGTCAAACTAATTTTGAATCACGCTGAAGAAGATGTGACTGGCACAATATATTACGAGTCTTCTACAAAGTTAAAAAATATATGATTGCCACGCATGTAGTTGAAGATATTTAGCGTGATGGAATGTTAGTAAGGGACAGATATACAGAATATTCCTTTAATGCAAATGAATATACAAGATAAAAAACATTAAAATATCAACTCTATCCATTCTAACAACCATGAAGTCGTTAATAGGAACTTACTACCGTCAAGAATTACATATCAAGAACTTGAATGAACATTTCAAATCAGTGGTGAGTAGTGGATAATGTAATAAAGTAATTAATAATTAATTAATTTTTAGTATAATTCCTTATACCAAAATCATTTATATCGTTTTCTTTTAATAACCTCTTCTGATATTTTTATGGGAAAATTGATTCTTCGAATTATTTTTTTTTGTTCAAATTTCAAACTTGACATACACGCAATATTGTACCCTAACACCACACCTTTTAGACAAAAATAACATATTAAAACATGCACTACCACATCCTAAAATTAGATTAGGTATAAAAAAAAATCTAAAAATGTTTTTCCATGTTATGCCAACTTTTGTGGACACGCTGTATATACGTGGTCTGCTTCACTCAAGACCAGTATGATTCAACTCGAGTAAGTTACGGTGCTTGTATGTACGGTGTTAGTATGCATATGGTTCACCCCCAAAATTGATGAATGAAGAAAGTATTAAAAGGTACTTACCCCCAAGTCCATCTACTTTTTAAATATAAGGTTTTTCCATCCTTTAAGTTTATATTACTTTAAGAATAATTTGAAATGGTACAACCAACTATAAATTTTAGATGAAGCGGTGCGTCACTTGTGTCCCCTAACGAGACACTACTGCTTCAAATAAATATATGACGTATTATATGGATTTTATTCGTCATATAGACAGTTTTATTTTTGTTTTCTCGGTATAAACCTGTCTATGAATAATCTGAAAATCCGGCAGTGGGTACTGGAACCTTCGACATAGAAACAAAAAAACTGGACATTTTCCACGAAACACCAAACTACTATACTTTTCTTGACGCGCGTTTTGCCAACTAAGTGGAAAACGTCCAGTTTTTTTTTAATCTGAAAAATATATACATATAGGACTAGGAAGGTATTTTTGACATATGTATCTATAAATTTTAAGTCAAAAATTCACCTCAATATTTTACAGTTTTCTATTTGCAAAAGATATCTGTACGCTTTTGAACAAATTTAGTTTCTTTAGAAAACACCATACAAAAATTTCATTTTTTGTAACTGGTCTTTGAAGAATGAAATAAAAAATATAAAACGCCATTTTTTATTAATTACTGTTACTTCAATTTAATAATAATGCAAGATAATTAAAGACTTCGATAGTTTTTATTTCGTTTTATAAAATTAGTAAATATAAACTATTTCACTTACATTATCAATATCACTTTTTTTGTTTTAAAACTACGAACACTCATTTAGCGTATCAGATCTATATTGGAATATCTGAAATTCCACTCTTTAAAAATAATTATTGTAAACTAATATCTGAATTATTACTATAAAAAAAGACAGATAAAACAATCAAGCACCATGTATCAAAATAAGAACAATATAGGACTGGCTATTCGGCTCTGACTAATACCAAAACATCATCTACACGCAAGAGTAATACCTACCACAAAAAAACGAAAGACTGCAGTCAACAGCTTAATCAAACAAGGTAATAAATGTAATATTATATAAGAGTGGTTTATACATAAACACACACATACAAATAAAACAGGTGAATATAAAACATATTTTCTTAGAAATTGTCAGTCAACTGTATAAAGAATATGCATAAATGATTTTCGAAGTACTGTCCTCCTTTCATGCAATTACGCTAGATAGAATAAAAAAAATTAAAAGGTCATAACATTATAAACATTTTATGTTTACTGACACAAAAAATGATAACAGCAATCTGCTCTATAGTTATTTCTTATCCATACCTACTATATCTATACACCTGTATAGTATAGTATTAGTTGTGCTCACAGTCCTACGTTTCAGTCGTATTTGGTTCCCTCTTCGCTACTGATCAAAGCTTCCTTTGACGGCTCTTTTCCATCGAGTTCCTCCGCCAGTCCGATGAATATCTCCCGGAACACCATGCCGTCGATGTTCTTCGCCAAGTACTTCAGGAACAGCCAGTCGGTGTAGTTGCAACTTTTCGACACCGAGAGCACGTTCCACGGGTTCAGTTTGCCGGGGCAGGTGTTCGAGAAGACGAACTGATTGAATTTCTTACTCCTGGAGTGCAAGAAGATCGTCATTACACGCCAGATGAGATTCAGCAGGCTGCAGAAAAAGAGGATGATGAACCAGAACCACAGGCACGTGTATATCTTCTCGTTTATAATGTTGATGGCCATGACGCACATGGCGTCGTGCAGCTGGATGGACCCGGATGGACCGTACTTGTGGAACGTACATTTGGTCACCTGGAAAAAAACGAAAATGTTATTTAGAGCTATTAAATTTAAAATGTAAATATTACCGTTAACTTGAACTTAACTTGAAATATACAGAGTGTTCCGAAAAACGGTGACGCACTAAAAATTATTTTTTTGACGGAACATCATGTACTCTTACACATATTCGAAACAATATGTAAAAAATGTGACAAAAAAATATATGTGTTATTAAGCTACTACATTAAGCTAATATTATGTATATTATCTCGTAACCACCGCTATTACTTTTCATAACGTTGTTTTTAATTTCCTCGGTTATTATCTAAGCCAATTGTGACAATCTATTAGATCTCTGAAAATAAAGCTTGATCTTTGTATAACTCAACACGATGTAGTCCAGTGGACTAAAGTCGTGGATCGCGCAGGCCATTTAATTTCACTAATTTCTTTTTCCAATCCATCGCTGAAGAAAATCTTGATTTAGTCTCTCGAACTCAAACAACCCGAGCGTAAAGAAGTGGTGTATCATCTTGCCGAAACCTGATATTTTCTGGAAGTTACCCATTTTCCTCTAATGCAAAACTTTAAAAATTACGATTTTTATTTGTCTGTAGCTCCTAAAATACACACTTTACTCACCAAGTATGTTCGTAAGTCGTTAGAATCATCTCATCAAGGAATATCAGAATATGTGAAAATATAGAAGTTAATGTTGGTACATTTTTGGAACATTCTGTATATTACAAGCTAAGTTCAAATCGTAACTTTTTAACGCCAATTTTCACATAAAATCAATTTTCAAATCAATATATCTATTAACTTCCGAGATATTTACGTGGTTCCATACTTTTGCCCATCGCTGTACTATATGTTCATCGAATACTTATTTTTTTTTATTTGAACACAAAAAATATTAAGTCACATACTTAAAAACTGTGACGTTTGGATCCTTTTACCTCAAAATCAGACTTAAAATCTCAATGCTTTAGATCGTTTTAGACCTCATTGTTAGAGAAGAAAAATCGTGGTCCCCTAACAAAACCGTATTGAGGGGGAAGTAACTAGCAGTGGCGGTTGGTGGAAACAAACATTCTCGTATTTACATAAGGAAATAAATATGAGATCCATATAAAATTTGAGAGAGTGATCATTAGACCTTAGCAGAAGACTATAATATCAAGAAAACTTCATAAAACGCAAAATAAAAAAAAAAAAAGTATTTTTATATCTGTGATTATTTCGAACTCTAAAGATCTGGTAAAGTTTTGAAATACCCATGTTCGTTTCATAGCAGCATTTTTTTTTATTATAGCCTTTTATTTAGGTCTAATAAATCATTCCCTAAAATATGATGTAGGTCCCTTGCTTCCTTACGAATATATGAACATTTCTGAATCCACCAGACGCCATTGCTAACTACTCTCCCTTAATACGGTTCTGTTAGGGTCCATGGTTTCTCAACTCTACGTATGTTATTATCTACATTGGATATATGACAAATCGTCTGATTGAAACTGAACATTTTTCCCAAATTTTTTTGCATAAATGCCTGTTTAAGGAATACCTGAACAAGCTTCGTGTCAGCATGGTGCGTAATAGTAATTGGGGCGGACTATGACCGTTCTGGACAAAAAAAGCCATAAGAAATATATGGGGCCAAAAATCTGCAATTCAAGGTCATTCCACTCGATGACCTCTCTGCGTTTTAGATCATGATTACGGTTATTGCTAATTTCAAGGTGGTTGTGTAAGAAGTAGTCGTTAATGACCAAAGGCTTAAAACATGGCGGTTGTGATGTGGAGGGTTAAGAAAAAACAGGCTTAGGACATGTAGATAGTAGTGGGGTCATTGAAAAAGGTGTCAGTATGAAGAGAACGTGTGACAGTAAGGTGCAAAAAAAAACACAATCCTTGCTTCTAATTGACGGAAAGCTCCTAGACGATCGATTAGAGTACAAATAAAAAATCCGGTCTGTGATATTAGGCCTCATCGTCAGTTGGAAAAAATCCACGGCAGTGTTGCAGACTTAAGTAAAAGAAAAAAAACATGCTCGGAGGCAATCAATAAACATCTAATTGAAAATCTGAATTTGATTCTTCGTAAGATGAATGAAAGTAAGCAAACATCTAGGCACATTTTGTATAGATCTTTTTCATAAATAGTCGGTTTATTAATTTCTGGACGTAATTTATAATGATATATTTTTTTTAATTCACGACCAATTTTCATAACCTTCGGACGTTTATAATAGTATAAATATTATTATTGAGGTCCGGAAAGTGTGCCACAACGCGTGCCACAACTATAGAACTCTATGATAATTAAAATATAATTTTTAAGCGTCTTGTAAGTTAAATATACCCGTGTATTTCTTGCCCGTGCATACGTATGCCACTGACCATGCCTAGTAACGCACACTGGGACTCTAGTACGCCGTTCCCGTGCGAGTGCTCGGGATACCTGAACACAGTTTAGGTACCCTGCGTTGTGGCACACTTTCCGGACCCTAATTATTATAATACCTATTATATTTTATAATATTATATAATAATTATTATTATAATATAAATATTTCTTAGTTGTCCAATTATTTGTTTGGTTTGACTATTTTGACCTTTTGGCATCTTCTCGACTTTTTAACATATGAACTTGCTTTAGATTCTATAAAGGGAATGCTATTTTTAATTTAATTAGGTACTTATGTTTACAAGCAGCTCAGAGAATTTTGTACCTGAAGTTTTTAAATCTATAGATTGTGAAGTGAATACGTTTTTGATATAATTTTAGAATTAGCAGTAAAACAAATACAAATCATTTTAAATTAAAAATATCAACTCAGCTAAAAGTCAGTAACCCCTTTCATTTGATGATAACATTTTATGACGGAATAATGAAATTATCTTTGTCAAACGAGTTTTAAAAAACTACCATACTTTTGCAGATGTTAAAGCTAGATTTTTTCGTGGTTGTACCGATTCCAGGAAAATGTCCACTTACTTTGTAAACACTCCGTATCGCATTAATGCATTTCTTTCACACAGCCATCGACCGCATAGTTGTTAGTACGCTTCGCTTGTTTGCAATTCCAAACTCGTTTCGCAGAGTGTTTTATGTCTACTCACTACTCGGCGCATTGGTAATATTTCCCTGTACGTCAATAAACCTTTACTCCAAACCAACCTTTTCTCCATTTAATGGTAATCATTCGCTTTGTCTTAATGGTCTTGTAGAATGTATTCACAATCAACCGAACATTGAACTGCACAATACATATATCATCAATGAATAAGAAAACCTACCTTTGGG
The DNA here is from genome assembly GCA_029963805.1 of Aromia moschata. Taxonomy (NCBI): domain Eukaryota; kingdom Metazoa; phylum Arthropoda; class Insecta; order Coleoptera; family Cerambycidae; genus Aromia; species Aromia moschata. Next base: position 838,115 of record JAPWTK010000166.1, read on the forward strand.
ATTTTACCATTTTTTAGCATTATAGTTTTTTTCTTATTTTTTTCCCTCTCCGATGTCTCTGGTTTGGGGTTTCTTTTGCCTCCAACACTGCAGCCTTCAGGCTTATTGTATTTCCAGTTTACATCGTTATTTCATGTGAATAGGCTTGTTGCCTTGATAAGGTTTATTAGCCGTATCTCCAGTGCTGGGAACTCTAGTATGATGTGAGGGGCTGTTTCATCCTTCTCAATACACAATCTACAAATAGGTTCATCTAAATATATGCCCATTCTGTGTAGATGTTTCCTAAGGTGACAATGCCCGGTTCCCGTGACAAGCCTTATCTGATTTCTACTCAATCGCAGAATCTCGTCTGTCAATACTTTTGATGGTGTCTTTACCATCCATTTACTGTTTGTTTGTCCTCATTTGTGGTTCCAGTAAGACTGGTGTTCTTTATTTTTCCACCGAGTCAGCCAGAGCCACACTGAGGACTTTGGTACACCACACATTGGTTCAGGATCAATGAGTGTCGTTGCAGAGCCCTTTCTCGCTAGGGTATCTGCTTCCTCGTTGCCTTCGACCCCTTTATGTCCTGGTACCCATTTAAGTGTTACCTTGTTAGTATGAGAGTACGTGAAGAAGAATTGCTTTGAAAATTAATCATATAAAGATGCAATCCAAACATATCCAACTAGCAGATTCAAGTAAGTGTTTGAGCCATTTTGTCAAAATATACAAAATTCCAGATTGTCGTTTTTGGCATCACTGGAAACCTTTGTCAAATAGCAATAAAAAAATTTAAAATAAGTTGGACAAAAAATTGTTTACTCATAATTGTCTGTATTAAATGATATTATAAATATTAAATAAATATTAAATAAATAAAGGATCAGTGTCAGATTTACTGTGGCTTGGTGCGGAAAATTAAAAAAAAAAAACATAATAATGATAACGATCAAAAGATTATTAAAAAAATGATGCGTGACATAACATACCGATATGTATTTAGTACCTACAATATTTTTATGGTATATAGAGTTTCGATACGATGAAATTTTGATTTAGTTATTTCAGTTTCAATCATTCTAACCTAGCACATCCTGTATATATTTTTTCTATCATGACTTTGTTCATCGCAAGAACACTGATTTCAACAAGTTCCTAAACAAGGCTGAATAAAATCTTAGATCATATGTAGCAGCAAGGACCCCACATCGAATATTACGAAGTTATTATTAGACCTAAATAGAACGATACAGTAGTAAAGATATTATCTCAGCTATGATAATTGAGAAATCTCGAGGTACCTATGAGATACATAGATATACATATGAACAAGTCAAATTTTTAAATGCTACATACGTTTTCACGTTGTTAAACGAAACAAATGAAACAGCTGATATTTTGTTTATATTTCCTATCGGTTTCTTATCATTTCAAAAGAAACGTTGCTCTTCATATCGGGAAGATATTAAATCTAATATTGAGCAGCAATTCTCATTCTATTGTTCTAGATGGCTGTAAGTAGCTCCGTATCTATTGAACTTTGCTCCAGAGCCATATGTAGGTACTGTATGTATATCACAGTCCATCTCCGTGATGCCAATACCACATGTAGGAAAATATTTTTATTACGTGATTTGTTTTGTTTACAAATCGTACCACAATACATGTTTATTTTTTATTTTGTTTATATTACGTTTGATTTTTTCTTTATTTTAAATTACGAAAACATTGAGTGATATGAAGAATCCATCTTGGCAATTTATACTAATAAAACGATAACATAACAGCAGAATAATTATTTTATCTTTACTTCACCTCCTTTTTCTCTTTCATTGCATCAATATTTAATATGTTGATTTAAACACACGTCTTATGTACGTTTTCATATACAAATAAATACGTACATATATGTATAGAGATTAAGTACGTACATGTATGTACATACATATATAATATATTTACATATATGTATGTATCAACAGATTAGAAATTTTATCAATAATAATGTGTTCCTAAGCTTCCAATAATTATTCCCTTGTTTTAAAAGGAGAAAATTCATATACTTTCAAAAAATGGCCACATTCTTGAATTCTTTGCAAATTACCACATTCTTGAATTTGAACATTGTAAATGACCATTTTCTTGAATATTACCCACCTTAAAAACGACCACATTTCTGAATTTTGCCCATTTTGCTAATGACCATATTCCTGAATTTCGGCAAATGCAAATGGCCCAATTCCTTAATTTTGCCCACATTTCAAATAAATATGTATGCCTGAATCTTGCCCACTTTAACCGTTTCAGGAGCGGTGGGAAATATACTTCCCATCTCAATTGCTTTGTTTTTTTTTGTTATAACTCCGGCTTATTATATGATATCATTAGAAAATAACTTTTCTTATACATATCAGTAATGTATCTAAACACTTCTATATTATTTTTGCAACAATTATGCATTTTACAATTGTTATTAAATAAAAATGGCGAAAATTTATCTTTTTTTACATTAAATTCGTTCCTGAAGTCCGTAGGATGTAAGTCATCTTTTAAATCATGCTTTCAGATTCTAGATGATAACCAGTTATTGTTGGTAAAAATTGAGATGTACTTATTGTTATTTTTATGTAACAAAATATAGCAAAAAAAATGTCAGTTTCATTCAAAAAAGTTATATATTCTTTTATTACACTTGATTGTTCTATTCTATTTTGTTCATAATAGTAATATTTGAATTTATAATTATAAAAATTAAAACTTTGAACCATGCAAAATGGCAAATTCGAAATGGAGACTCCAAATATTCTATTTTCAGACTAAAAATTGATATATTTACTTAGCTGTCATAATGATTGAATATAATTTCGTACCTAATAATAAGTTAATAATATAAAAAATAGAAGAAATGAATTTTTGAAAATAGCGGATGAAAATGACAAACGATAGTTGTTACAAATTATTAAAAAAAAAAAAGAAAAAAAGACAACAAGTTTTGTCCATTTTGAATATGACATTCCTGAATTTTGCCCACTTTACAAATGACCACATTCCTGAATTTTACCTACAGCGACGTTCATGTTGCACGAATTAGAATCACGTTGGTATATAATCTATATCTACCGATTCTAAATTTTATATAGCTTTTTTTTACTTTTGGAAATTCTTCGCCCGTACCACGCTTAGTTTTTCATAAAACTCGGAAAATCAGAAATTTCCACGCATATCCACCACCCTGGGGGACGCATGACCTTGTGGGGGTGGTGACTTTTTGTCATAGTATCACGGGACACATTTTATTTTTTTATGTATATATTTCCCTGGGCTAGCAAAATTAGCTACACAGATAAAATATTTAACAAACATTTTGGTAACCTAATAAATAGTTGACAGTCGAGATTATGAAAGTACGAAGATAGTAAAACAGTTTGCTAATATTTATTAGGTATTCAACTTTTGCGAAATAAAACATTTTTTTATTATTCCCAAAATAGAACATATTTCACATTTTTAAACATTGTATTTTTTAAACTTTCACATTTTAAAACTCAAGTCATTAACAACGTTGTAAAATACAGCTGAAACAAAAATGTTCTAGACGTCATATCTAACGTAATAGACGTAACAGCTTAAAAAAGCAAGTACGTATAAAAATAGTTTTTTTTGCTATAACAAGACAAATGTCATGTCAAATATAGATTAAATCATTGAGTCTTCTCACTTTGCACACTATAATACTATTTATACATAATTCGTGTTTAATGTCCAATTTAGTGTCTAGAGTTGTATTTATTAACAATTATGAACTAGTCTAACACCAAGTAGACCAAGTCCAATTTAGAATGAATTTGCCTTTTTCCTGAGTTTAAAGCAGCTGTAAAAGAAGCCATAAGTCAATTGTTGTCTGGGAAGTCTAGAACAGCTCTATGAGGAGAAATACGCTTAAATCATAGAGTACAGAAAGTGACGCCATTTTGTCATTACAAAAATATACATGACAAAATTATTTAGGCTTAGCATTCGATGCTAAAAAGTATATTAATTTTACAGCCCCACAAAAAGAATGTATTCTATGCATCAATATCAATAAATAAAACAGATTCCTGTGGCACTACTGAACAGCTCAACTTTGGTTGCACATGAGTAATGAGTAGGGTCCTGAAACGTGTGCTGCAACGCAGGGCTCGGCACTGTAAAACTCTATGATTTTTATTATAAACCTTATATATATATAAGGTTTATAATTTTTTATAAACCTTAACTTTATAATTTATAAACCTTATTTTTAAGAGCCTTGTACATTATATACGCGTGTATTTCTTGCCTCACATACCTACGCCACTGGATCGTTAAATGCAGTTCCACAAGCAGTAAGACGGGATTTCCGAACCCTAGTAATGAAGAGGTGATTCCAAATACCTTCGCAGGTTTGTGGCGTGTAACTCATTTCATTATCTGTTTAATAGGCTATAGTTTATAGGCCTTTAAGTATTTTTGAAGAAAACATTTTCGAAAAGCAAATTGTGACTTTGTATGAACATACAAACGTAAAAGGAAACAGTAGTTACAGTTACGGTCCACGCCACACAGTGGGCGAAAACGGCAAATTTTTCTCAAAATAAGATAACTCCCCACAGAAAACTCCGATCATTGTAATTTTTTTTATTTTACAGGTTTTGGACAGTAGATTAAAGGAAAATTGATCCGACATACGTTTGAGGTTTAAAGAGGGGGGGGGGCGACACCCCATAAGGGACCCCATATCCCAGTAACTTTACAGTTAAAGCTTTTAAGCTCCAACAATTGCATACCTCCAACTTTTAAACCCCCTGACCTTATAACATAAGCTTTCAAAACCCCGTGACCCCATAACTTGAAATTTTATACCCCCATAACCCCATAACCTAGACTTTTAGACCTCCATCTACGCAAAAATCAATGTTTCGAGCCCGACCACTCTAAAATTGAAGCTCTTATACCCAATATAATCTAATATCCCAATATAACCTAAGCTTTCAATCCACATGACCACATAACGCAAACTGTCGAACCCCCATAACCCCATAACCTCAACTTTTAGACCCCCCTGTACGCAAAACTCAATTTTTGAGCCCGACAACTCTAAAACTAAAGCTCTTATGCCCCAATATTAACCCTAAAACTAACTTGAAATCTATAACCTAAGATTTCAATCCCTATGACCCCATAACTTTAACTTTTACACCGCCATAACCCCATAACCTCAACTTTTAGATCCTCATGTAGGCAATACTCAATATTTCGAGCCCGACAACCCTAAATCTGAAGCTCTTTTGCCTCAATATCTATATAACCTAAGTTTTTAAACCCCATGACCCCATAACTTAAGCTGTTAAACCCTATAACCCCATAACCTCAGTTTTGAACCTTATAACCAATGGTTTTATACTCCTACAAAGAAAACCACCTAAATCAAATCTAAAGGTTCAAAACTGTGGTTATGGGGTTATAGGGGTTTAACAGCTTAATTACGGGGTCATGGGGATTAAAAACTTAGGTTAAATAGATATTGGGGCATAAGAGCTTCAAATTTAGGGTTGTCGGGCTCGAAAAATTGAGTTTCACGTACATGAGGATCTAAAAGTTAAGGTTATGGGGTTATGGGGGTTCGACAGTTTGAGTTATGGGGTCATGTGGATTGAAAGCTTAGGTTATAGAGATATTGGGTATAAGAGCTTAAATTTTAGAGTTGTCGGGCTCGAAACATTGATTTTGGCGTAGATGGAGGTCTAAAAGTTGAGGTTATGGGGTTATGGGGGTATAAAATTTCAAGTTATGGGGTCACGGGGTTTTGAAAGCGTATGTTATAAGGTCAGGGGGGTTTAAAAGTTGGAGGTATGCAATTGTTGGAGCTTAAAAGCTTTAATTGTAAAGTTACTGGGATATGGGGTCCCTTATGGGGTGTCTCCCCCCCCTTTAAACCTCAAACGTGTGTCGGACCAATTTTCCTTTAATCTACTGTCCAAAACCTGTAAAATTAAAAAAAACACAACGATTGAAGTTTTCTGTGGGGAGTTATCTTATTTTGAGAAAAGTTTTGCCGTTTTCGCCCTCTGTGCGCCGCTGGTTCCTATCTCCGGTAATAACAGCGAATAACAATTTAGCAGTAACTCGCTAAGGCGTTATATCCATACTAGTATGTGCGTGTACGTGATCTATATATAGTCGAAACTAATTTGCAACAATTAAGATACACGCTATCAGCTACCCAGATCAGTTTCTCATGCAAATTGTACACGGACTACATTCCATGAAAATTACACGACCGTATTGTTTAATGGACAAATACGTTTGACTTTTGACTTTGCTCAACGAGGCACTGACGAGTCTCGATCGTGACCGAGTTATAAAAAAGTGGGCTGCAGTTAATAAACGAAATTAGACAGGCAATGGCTCAAAATTGCAAGGAAGATCGTACAGAAATAATAATCACGGTTTCCGTAAACTAGTAAGTAAAAGCTGAATGTAGCAAATGTAAAACTGAGGATATTGTTGTACCTATGTACAGGGTGATCGATTTATCACAGGAAGTGAGTTTTTCTCTCGGCTAAGAGTGAGAAATTAATTTTTGTGAAAAATGAATCACTTTTACTTACCTTCACTCAATATTAAGGCAAGAATAAAAAAATATGTCTTAAGGACGCTAAAGCGTCGCGACGCCTGATTTGGGGACGTCCATTAATTACGTGAGGCGTTTTTGGCGACTTTCGAAACCCCCTCCCCCCTGGTGAGATGTCGTGAGATTTGGCACAACCTCCTCCCCCATCCCCCAATCTCACTTGACTAGTTAAGACAAGTATTTAAGATAGCTTAGAAAGTAGGTTAGAATCCTTAATTTAACCCATTTTTTTCACAATTTTACTGTTCTTTTTGCGGAAAAAAATTACGCGATATTCGCCGAGACCTTTCTCTCCCCCTGAACGCCTCACGTAACTAATGGACGCGACCTTTTTTTCAGCAAATACCTTTTTTATTATATCAGTTTAAATGTATATTAATTATGAGTTCTTTTTTTTGTTTAACCTTTATTTATATCCTGGATATTTAAAAAGTTATGGTCGATTTATTACTGAGTGTCCTATCTGTTTTTCTCGTAAACTGCTAACTAAATGAACATCATTTCTGTATAAGAGCATATCAGTTTACTTATTTTTACTAAAAATTAAGACGAAAATAAAAAACATAATGATGCGAGCGTCGGGACGCCTCATATTTTATGACGTAAAAATGTTTTTTTTTTGCATTTGTTTTGTATAATTTTGTTTTCATATTTTCTTTATTTCAAAAGTTATGACCGAGATCCCGGTGAATTCCTATCTAGTAAATATGACAATATTTAAAATTGCATTTTTTCGACGCTATTGCTCGTTCAACATATTATACATATGTAAGTAAATGTGTTTTCATTTACAACAAAAAAATATATTAAACCTAGGTTTTAATAGCTGAAATATTGTATAATTTATAATAAACATATATCTTTAGATACCTAAACAATAAGCAATAATAATACAAATATCCTAACTGAAATCTTTACAAATAAGTAAATGAAATAACAGCAACAACCAGAAAAATTAAAAGGTTAAATAATGTGTGCACCAGTGTTATTTAAGCACAACTTGTAACGTTTTCTTAGTTTATTAGAAGTTACTTTTCTGAAAATAGTTCCACCTAATTCAGCACACACAACAGTGATTTTTTGCTTCAAATCAGAACACAAAATGTTTTGTGCGCAACCCATTTCTTTTTATTCTAATTCAAAAATAATAACATTCAGTTTAACAAATAGGTGTGTATTTACTTATTTAATCAGAAAGTTAAACCAAAACTGTTCTTCACGTATACCTGTACTTTCACACTTATCCTAAAGTAACAGAGAGGCAGCAAGAAAATGTAATAAATTTTATGATTATGCTGAACATGCAAGAGTTAAATCCTGGGAGTTTTTAAAGTTGAATACGGTTTATTACTCAGTTCTTATTTGCATTAGAATATATCCTCAACGGTGTGAAATTTAGAAATATATTATTTAGTAGGTTGATAATACCTTTATGTGGATGTTTTAGTAGATCAAATAAGATTTTGGGAATATGCCATAAATTTTCCAATAATGAAAATATAAAAAAATAATTTTTATAAATACGAATCATAACAAAGGTACATTGCTAAAAAAAATCGAGCATCGCGATTTTTAGAATCGTTAAGCTATATTTTTTATTTCTGTCTTAAAAGGCACAAGCTTCTGACATTCGTAAAGACAAGTAAATAGAAGATACATAGATATATGTACAGATACAGACACAGATGATGATATTCATTTAGTTAGCAGTTTACGAGAAAAACATATAGTGCACTCAACAATAAATTGACCATATTTTTTTAAATATTCAGAATACAAAAGAAAAAGTTAAATAGAAAAAGAACTCATAATTAATATACAGTGGCGGTCACATAATTAGAAACGGCATTGTTTTAGCATAACTTATGCACATTATGTCATTTAGTTTTTAACCCGTCCCAACAATTATATATACATAAACATGCGTTCTAAAGCGAATCAATTTGTAACTTATTTTGCGCTCCATCCGTCTCAGTTCAACTTTTATATTTATAATTGACATTTACCTACCATTTTTCGAAGGACGCATAATTAGAAACGATATAGAAAAATGTTCATTATTCAAAAAACTATGTAACATACTGTTCAAGTATGTACTGTTCAATGTACTGTTCAAGAAACTATGTTCTTTATTACTTCTGCGTATCTCCTACCCATAGAGCTTATCAAAGTTTGACATAACTCTACAGGTATCGAGTACCTGGCCTCTCAACAGCTTCATATAATTCATCAAAATTTTTAAACTGACGCTGACAAACTCGCTGTTTTACTTCACTCCGATTGAGGTCAGAGCTACAAGATGGCCAGTCAATAATAGATACGGAGTTGTTAATTAACCACTGTTTTACAGATTTGGCAGTACCTCTGGGATCATTGTCTTGAACAAGCTTCCACGTAATAGGCATAAACTCGCCAGCGTATGGTTGCAGAATATTTTCCAATATGTTAATATACACATACTGGTCCATGATTCCCTTTACGCGATGTATGGAGCCTACACCTCTCCAGGAAAAGCAACCCCAGATGACGACATTTCCGCCTCCGTGTTTTAACGTTATGGTTGTATAGTTCGGATTATATTCACATTTCGGCGGGCGTCGGACATACTGTTTTCCATCGGATCCTAGTGAAAACCTGAGACGGATGGAGCACAAAATAAGTTACGAATTTATTCACTTTAGAACGCATGTTTATTGTATATATAATTGTTGGGACGGGTTAAAAACTAAATGACATAATGTGCATAAGTTATGCTAAAACAATGCCGTTTCTAATTATGTGACCACCACTGTACCTTTGTAATCGTAAAGTCAAAAAGGACTGTTACTTTAAAAAAATCGAGGCCTCACGACGTCGGCTTAGCGTCCTTAACTTATTTTTATAGTTGCCTTAACTTTGAGTGAAGGTGAGTAAAAGTAATTTACCTTTCACAAAAATTAATTTATCTCAGCCGTTTCTGAGAACAACTCACTTCCAATGATAGATCGATCACCCTGTACATACATAACTGTTGAAAGTTATTTTCTCAGACTATTTGTCTCAAACTATGGTATATACCAATAATTCGAGTACACTATGTGAATGTGTAAGTAAAATCGATTTTTTTTCATTGTTGGAAAAAGTTTCGTTGTTTAACTTTTATTTATGTGTAATTTAGTCTATAGTCCAATCAATGGATAATATAATTAATGAATGTGACTAAATTTAAGCAAATGTTTTACGATCACTCATTTCATTATTTATTGGTTGAACTATACTTGGATTTGGACGGCTATATATGAACTTGGACGACTAAAGAAAGTAAAAAAATTGCCAAAATGCGTACTGGGTATACCTAAATAGGTATACTTTATTTTTTGTAGTCCCTGGTAATTTTATTATAAATTTTAGAGGTAATGTTCACATATGACATATATATTCAAACGCTTGATTTTATTTTTTTGACGTGTTCTTTGACTTTAAAAAGTCATGGATTAATAACCTGATTAAATACCTAAATGCATTTCATTTCTCAGTGACAAATCGTCTAGCTGAAATAGCAAAATACAAGAAGCCTTTTTTCCACTTCTACAGAAAATCCTGAAGATTATCTTTTCTGGATACTTTTATCTCTTCCTCTCATGTATTATGCCAAGTATTTAGTCAGGACTAAAGAAATTACGCGGAAATGTAATAAAATTATAATCCTTCGTGATGGATGATAGAATTTTAATACCTATTCATCCTCCAAGTCTGCCTTTCGCCTATTGTAATATTTTCCTGGCGATATACCGCCTAGGTTGTGCCATTTACGACGGCATTTACTCTATAGCTATATAGTGCCATAATAATAAGGATAGACCCAGAGAAAACTTATTATCCATATCTCAGAAAAGACAATTTTTTTCGATGCCGAAAAGTTGATATTTACTTTACGTTGGAATATAGTGCACAACTTGACATACTTGTTTTGTGTCAAGTGAAAGCCACAAACTCAGAAACTGAATGAGAAGCTAAAAATCAGAAATTGAATTTTAGAAATATGGGTTCATCATATACTTGTTATATTATAATGAAATTCCTCATAATAATTTAAATGTTTTATAAGTTATAAACTTTGTAGTGTATGATGATAATGTTGAGTCCAATATTGAAAATAATGGACATAGATAGCATGCAGGTTACGTTTTATAATAGTGTTTCTTGAGACCTCTACTATGATTAATTCAATTAAATTAAATCGTTCTTCTTTTAAATTACATAACAAGTTATGTCCAAAAAGTTCAATTATCTCAAATTGCACAATTTCAGTAATTAGTTAATAAAGAAAAAAAATTCGAAATGATTTGCCAAATATTACAGTCTGATTTTACAAGAATTTTTAAATAACATTTTGAAACTACATAGAAGAATATAAAAAATTCTATTGTTTGATTTGACCCGTAGCAGTTTTTTTATACACATCATTTAACGTGCACGTGACACTAATCCTACACATATATTAAAATAAGGATATTAAAAAAACTCATAATATATCGCAATATACTGTTTTTCAGTACTTTTAAAAGTTGTACGAGGTCCAATTTTATAGAAATAGAAAATTACATAACATCGATATATTTGTATCTAGAACGATACAATGTGTTGAAAATATGTAGTATGATTTGATGTCTGCTGTTCTCAACATACTTTAAAAATTATGAAGTATACATATAATATATATATAAGATTTATTAAATCAAATGTGGGTATCAAATATGTATTTGATGGCCACTGTTGGAATCTGATATTATCATATATTGACAATAGCGCGTGGGAACCAAACCATATTTTTGAGACTAATTAGTAATTACTAGACCCAGGCAGGCAGCTTATATTTCATATAAAATAGAAACACGTCACCAAACACGTGTTTAACTTTTAGAAGCGCACTGATGCCAGATTGTTACAAAATTGTTCAATATTTAGAAATAATTTTGACTAGCATATGGATGGATTCTTTGTGTTTGTTTATTGTTAAATAACTTATTTGTTCAATATTAAATAGAGAAATAATTTTAATAATATATAAGACATTGGTTGGTGCATAAATAATAAGCAGGTACAAAAAAAGAACAGGAAAAATTTATAGTAAAAGTTAGTAAAGATGTTTTTTAATGGGAGAAAAAAATAGTAGAAAAAGGCACACGGAAGTTTTAAGATATTTATATATACAAAATTAAGGATTTGCTCATCAACACCATTCAATTACAATTTTTTTGTACATAACTATCAACTATTATAAATGTTACGAATATCACTTATATTCAATGCTACAGTATTTGGTAGGATTACGCTTTCTACTAACTCTTAAAGATGCTACTAAAAAAGATGCTACTAACTCTTTGCAGCAGTTGTTTAACTGTTTTGGCATTTCGCAAACGGAAGTCTGACAACTATTTTATAACACTTTGATTGTTCTAAAAATAACAGTTTTTCAATGCAAGATAAAAGTTTGAAACTCAAAAACGGCACAAACCAATAAATAATAAAGCCAATGAAAGGTTCACATAATTTCAAACAGTCAACAAATGTCGAGTAATACAATACGGCAACTTCGTATCTGCTGCCAACTGCATAACAACGAATATCAAACGCGAAATTTAAAATTCAATAATTCCACTATAATTTTAATTTCAATATAGTTGAGTGGTAACACTGCATACATTTAATAGTCATCGGTGACGTGCATATAAAGTATATGTTGGTGTGCATGGTTCACACTTTAAGTATAACTTAAAACGTGAACGGTGAGCAGTGCTACCAAGTAATGTAAAAAGAAGTCTCAATTATTCTCTGAAGGAAGTGTGGCAACCTGATAGGTCTAAGAACTATAAGCTTTAAGTACCTGGATCCGGTCAAATTTAGAAAAAAAATGGCCCTATGATTCAATTTCTGTAAATACCCGCCCGAACGTTCAGATTTTGAGGATCTTTCGGATACAAGCTTGCAACCAGTAAGACCACTGTATTGTGACCAATAGCAATTAACGGCTGAATTGGAAATTTTTAGGTTTTGCACAAAAAATAACACACATTTATTTTTTTGTCGATGTTTCGTCTGATGTACTCAATCTATTTCAGGGCTTAATTAGTGAATAGTGAAACTATTTTTTATCGCGAAATTTAGTAATAAAATTAGATGTTATTTCATTTAAAAAAGTTTTGTGAAAATTTTAAAAATTACGATTTTTATTTGTCCGTAGCTCACAATATATTCACTTTAGATACCAAGTATCTAGGTTCGTTGGTTAAAACCAGCTCATCAAAGAGTATCGGAATATGTGAAATTATACAGGGCATTCCATTTAAAAAAAATAGATTTGTTACGTCGCCGTTTTTTTGGAACACTTTGTATTTTATATTCTAGGTTCAAGTTATGACTTTTCAATTCTAATTTCTCCATTCCCCATGCCCCCTTTGCTGTATTGTATATTTACAAATTATGTTTTATGGAATTTTTTTTTAATATTTTAAAAATATTGGAGAATAATGTTATCTGAAATGTCATAAATGCTCACTACAATTCACAATCTCACGGTTTCCAACTGTTTCGAGAAGCAAAATTTAGAACCAATATAAAACCCTATAGTGATGCTCCTGAAAATCTCACCTTAGGGAAAACCTCATCTAAGACGTCGACGTTTGATTCCAGCCCATCGGACATAATTTCCATCCCTAAGTTGTTAAAATTCCCATTTAAAAAGGCATCAGTGATGTACACTTGTAAAATGACATGCAACAGGTTGAGTACTTCGCAGAAAATCAATTTAACTGACCACATCCTGTTGATGTAAATCCTCGTGAGAAAAGCTGTCCTTATCTGCGCTATCTTGTCCTCTCTATAACAAACAGTGTATAGATTAGATAAATGTTAATACTTAATGTTTTATTTTAAAATATTGTATATTACTAATTTTTATAAACTACTTCAGTATGTATTTCAAAAAAACCTGAGAGATTTCATCAGAAAAGAATCGGTAGAATGTTTCCCAAATTTTGAAAACATGGTGCCTACTTCCTTGAAAAATACTGCCTCCTTGATACACAGCTACAAAAGTCTTTTTTTGTATATAAAACACCTTTAGGTATAATAATAGTTATAATATCTGATAGTCGTTTTCTTTTATTAAATATTTTGTAACATTAGATATTACGTAGTTCATTTGTTCCACAAAGATGAAATATACCTATATATTTTTACAAATATAAAATGATGGAAAGATTGAAAAGTGAAATGTGTCATTTGAAATTTTGGTGTGCTGTCTGTTACATCTTTATAAATGTTAAAAAAATGACCAACGTAATAACTAATAACATATTGACCTGACGTCATGACAGACGACACGTTTTATACCACTTGCAATTTTTACAGCATTTTTAATGATATAAGCAATACTTTGAAAACTTTTATGAAGGGTAGAAAAAAATGTTTTACTGAATAGCGATCAAAATAAATTTATACAAGTCTGAGAAATAGAGGTAAATATTGAAATAGAGTGCATACCAGTGAATTGTTACAATAGTAGTTATTCTTACAATACTGTAAAAATATGTCGACATGTAATATTTCAATTAATATACAATAAATGATTATGCATACCCATGTCATTAGTCACAAATCCAAAATAATAATAATTGCACATTGTTGAACAATTGCACAATTGCACATGTCATAATAACATGTACCATACAATATAATATCAACTATAGAAAACACTATATAAAATTATTCTATAATACTATAGAATAATTTGTATTATAACATAACCACGCCATAATGTATTATAACATCATACCATAATGTATTATAACATAACCACGCTGCATAGGTATAAAAAAATACTTACTTTTCTGAACGCGATGGGATCTTATTATCACGGACTTGCAGCTCTTTGTCTGCTAACGCAAAAGCTCCGAATCTTAATCCTTCCACTAAATATCTTAACCGTCCACCTAAAATCATGAAACAAATGTGACTACGTAAAGACAATTTCTGTTAAAAAATCTCAGTGCTAATCGTCTTCCAGAAAATTCTCGAAAAGGTCTTGAATTAAGAAATATACATTTCTTAATTCAAGATATTTTGTCAATAGTTTTGACAAAAAAAATATGTTTTAATTTATAATCTTGTGGAAAGAAACTGAATTATAAGACTCATCAATTCTCCAGAACTGATCAAATAAATTCAACAGGGTATTTTTCTCCAAGCCAAGTCAATAGACTTTAGAACGAGAACACCCAGTGAATGAAATCACACGGTTGCAAAGTGATATGTGTATATTTATTTAATACAAATATTCAGTTTTCACTTGGGTACATTAAAGTTTTAAGTTTCTACAGTAACACAGCACAAAGAGTATGATTTTTCCACGTTCGTTGTCACATTTCAAGAACTTCCTAAATGTCCCAGGATGCTTTCATTCTACGTTTCCCAGAAGACAATACCAAATGTTACCTTTTCTTACCTTCTAGTTTCTTCCACAACAAGTGAGTCAAATAAAACATTATAGCTTGTCCAAAGAGCACGAAAGGCACCCATTGGTAATATGCATGCCTCTTTATGGGTTCTCCCGAATTCAGTCCATAGGATCCAACACCCGGATGGGGTAAATTACCTGAGTCCAGTAATTTCTCATCAAGATCTTTTATCTAAAACATTGGAAAAACTTATTTGTACGAAACAATAAACGCTTTATTTCTAAAAAATAGCATGCAACATAACATAATGTGCTTTGGGGTAATGTAATGACGTACTAGATTATTCGATACGAGAATAATTGCGTCAAATAGTTGTAGATACATTCCGGTGCCATATGTTGGGAATTTTGTTTAGACTCATGCACAAACTTAAGTGAAACCATCGTGTGTTTATTATGCGTGCTCTTTTATTTTCATTCATGAAAATTGAAGATTACCGAACAAATATTCGGCCATATATCAATATGATCAAGACCATATATTTTTCCCAATTATTTTTCCGAGCATCAGGAAAGAACAGGTACACATTTGACACAGAAATTAATTTATATTTGAAATAATACAATACAGAAATATTATTTCAGAATATTAACTCGATTATAAACCATGAAGAAGACTAAAGTGATGCCACCGAAATAATCACTGATACCAATATCAGTGTCAAAACATATATGAAGCAAGATTCAAATATTAATAATTGTTAATCATGTCGTCTAACTAATCAATAGAAAACAGTAACTTCAACAAAGTCAGAAGTCAAGTAACAGCTAGGAAAAATTAAAAAGAATATACAAATTTCATGATTATTTTTCTGTAATGTAATCAACTCTCAAATTAAAAGTTATTAAGCAACATGCAATACTGCTGCTTGTCAGCTAAGTGGTATAATGTGCATAGAAAGAAGTAAAATAATGTCTATGACATTAACTACAGTAGTGCTAATTTTAATGCTCAACGTATTCAGCAGATACACCAATGTAGCAGCAGATACACCAATGTAGCAGCAGATCCCTCAAAGTGGGTCAGCAACTATGCATGCAATTTTAAAGAGAAGTGATAGTTGAATCACGCAATTTTTCCCAAACCTTTTCAACATATGTTTTCGATTCTGCTGTATCATTAACTTCAGGCTGAAAAAACGATAAAATTTAATCTTCTATTTAGACGAATCCAACGATTCACATAAAAATGATCTAAAGCATACGCATATAGAGAAAAGTAACATTGTCTTCGGTACCTACCACTGTGAATGTTGTAGTGAAAAAACAAAACGTATTCATCACGTGTTCCGGAACGCCCCCATCTGCTATGCACCTGATGTGTTCACCAATGTACTGTCTCGAGCATACCAGAAGAGTACTGACCAAAAATAAGATAACTGTCAGCTTGTAATGAAGCTTGAATACCCAGTTGTCTATGGTATAAATCTTGGGCTGAAGCTTGACATTGCTTTTTATTTGGCTAAGGGTAGCGACCAGACTCATAGCGGGAGCCTACAACAATAGAAAACATATTTGATTCGATGAATATCTGTGTTTTTGTAACAGTAATTGTTTCGTGTCATTCGCAGTTTATTTACTATGAAGGCATTTTGCCCCTTATGCGGGTTGGTAAAAGTGAAAAATTCGTATGAGGTGATAGAAACATGTTTAAAAGTAACGTTTAACATATTGAAACAAGAAAACATTAAAACATTCTTTTTTTATTTTAAACGTAATGTGTAATCCTTGTAAGCATTGCTGACACAATTATTCAATTTTATATAAATCATCTGAGGAATATAAAAATATGAGATTACTAAATAATATAAGTGTCTTTTGAACGATATACAGTAAGCGGCACCCTAATGCGTATTTTTTTATACATAGGTGGATATTAAATATGTACATATTAAATGATACATTTTTATGTCATAGTTAGGCGAATTTACTAGGGCCGGGGGGGGGGGGCTTGGTTGTACATAAAGCCACCGAACATAACAAGGCTAAAATGTCCACTCTAAGCTCCACCTACTAATGCACTCTCCTTGCCCTGTCCCGGATCACAGCGGTTGTCGTCGGCCGCGCTCATACCGCCTGTCTCAGCATAAAGCTGAAGATCATTCGATAGCCGCGGGCATTTCGCTATACAGGACGGATCCTATATTTATTGATGTTTATGTAGCTTATGGTTCACAATTTATGAATTATGATTATTTAATCAAGTATGTGACTTCATAAGTGGATATTTAAAGACACTATTGTGTTTAAGACGACATATTTTTTTTATTGGTTGTTTATTGACATTTTGTGACTTGTGCTTTAAAATATTAGTTAGTAAAATGACGTGTTCTACCTTAGAAAAGATTACCTATGCACTTTTTACAATAATGACAAACTGAATACCGACTTGTCCGAAATTAACCGATGAACACCTACCTATACCCGAATAATTTCCAAAAAATGAAAGTCAAGTATGCTTCACAAGTTTTTAGTCATTCAGTGGCCGTTGGTCTTTCCACTTACATCGATTTTAAAGTTTTGCCCTCAGATGCAAGAATAACTGCAAAATTTATAAAAACTATGAATATTATTTTCGATTTATTCAATTCTTGCCATCTAAATAACTTTAATGCGTTCATGGGGACGCAAAGTTCGCAAACCGTGATATTAAAAGTAAAAAAAACTAAAAAACACTTCCTAAATTAACAATTTTAAAAAATTTGTGAATATAATGTTAATTATCTGTCTGTTATAACTTATCTGTTACCTATATTAGTCTTACTCAATGTTGCAATGTAATCAGTTTAATAAACATTCTGATGTTATTCACATCGTTTTATTTCAATAACATATTTCAATTCAACACAAATCCATATTCACAACATACCAAAGTGCATTTTTACCGTCCCTCGTAACAACGCTCGCGAATTAGGAAGTCCGCGTACTTATCAAATACCCCCGTAAACCGTTGTACAGAGACTGGCGGCTTATTTGTAAATAAAATATAAAATGGTATTTCAATAGCCTGCGCTAGCGATTGGATTGCGATGGGTTCTCACCTCATGTTTATGTCTACTCAACAAAGTAAAATTATCAATTGCCCTTCATTCGGCTATGTACGCATTAGGGTGCCGCTTACTGTAAACATGTTTTGTATACATGATGTGTTGTCTAAATGTTGTTAATTTATATATAAACAACCTTAACCTCGTGGCCATAGATATCAGTGTAAAGGCGCGTATTTGCCGAAAAAGCAAAAGAGAATAAATATTCGCTCTTGTACGCTGCCGTTTGCTCATGTTTTTTTTTAATAAATAGCAATTATTACCTTTTAAAAACCAGGAACCGAGCACTGGACTAACAATCTTCGTTCCCATTAAGACAAGTAAGAGCAATATCTTTATATATAGGCAGAATAGGCAGCTTTAGAAAGAAATACACCACCAACTAATTTTGAATATTAATAAACGCTTAAAATCCTATACTATATTCATTCAAAACTAATAACAGCAATGACTAAAGATTTAAGAGGTAACTAATAATATACTGGCCATTAAACTCATTCAGCATTAGTAAATCTTGTCTTAATTGTTTTCGGGAATTCTAAATCGACGATTAGTAGAATAAAAAAATGCCGCTGCACATGTGTTTGTTTATTTTAGTAATTATTGCACGCTTTAAAATAAATGGAATTCAATTTATTACCAAAACCTCTTGGTCTCTCATCATCATATGTGTGCTTACTGCATTATTATATTAGCAAAATAAAATTTGAACTATTAGGGAGTAGCCTGTAAATGTTTCATACTGTGTAATACTTATCGTACATGATACATAAACTATTGTGTATAATATCTGCACTCTCTGTATTTTTAGGTGTTAACCAGTAACTTACCATGTTTTGTTTACCATGTGACTATTAACTATAATCAAGAAACAAATAATGAAATGAGTCATCGGCAATAAAAAAAGTCGCAGATTAGTACAGTATTGGGCGGGGATTGCAAACGATGCGGTATGCTGTGACAATGAGCGGTTGAATATTCAATTATAGCATTATGTAGGTACGATTTGTTTAAGTGAACCACTTTATTGCGTTTTATCCTGTATTAGTGAAACTCGTTGCGTTTATCCTGTATTAGTGTGTGTTAATGAGGCTAATTTAGAATTAATGGTACGCTGGCTTGTCTTCGGGGTATCTGTATTAACGCTCTGAGGACTCTAGAGCGTTTTTATGAGACTTGACATATTTTGGAGGTCCGACAATTACCAAATCTTTTTCCCAGAGCACTGTCTAACGGTAAAACTGTTAAGCTCATCGGTGTTAATAGCCCCTCCCCTCTAACTTTTGAAAGGGGCAAGATATTGACATTGCGCAAAAAGTTATTGAAATAATTCTATTTTTACTACTATCTCGTGTAAAAGTGACCTAAATAAAAGTGACTATTACTTGACCTACTACACACAGTGTGTTGCTGGCGCAATTTTTTAATGGGAAGGGGCGTCTAATGAGACCTCGTATGAAAGGTATTTCAATTTATTATTCAGCGCAGAATTTTTTAAAATCGATCCAGCGACTTCAAAAAAAAATGCTATTTCACGCAAAAACAAATTTTCCTGTGAATCTGATAAGATATTCACAATGATATAAAATATTTTGTGGGCGTGATAATATGTCCACGTTTTTATAGATGACAGGGACGCTGTTTAGTTCTTTTTTTTAAATAAACAAAATGTTGAATGTAGTAAAGAATTATTAATACAGTTGTTAAAGTGAGACAATATTACTAGTTTTGTTAGGTACAAGTTTATTATTCATTACTACGTGAATTTTAACCGGTCCTTTGTACAATACTTGGATATGCTCCAAAACAAGATTAACCCTACCATCGACGATATAATCCAAGCAAGTCCAAATGAGTTTCAAATGGAAATTACCCTGCAACAAGATGATGCTCCTCTCCACTTCTGCAGACTTGTCAGAAAGGGGTTAGTAGGTAATACGTATCCCGACAGATGAATCGGTAAACGTGGGCCATTCGAATAGCCGGCTCGGTCACCCGATATGTCACCCTTACACTTCTTTCTGTGGGATCCAGTCCTAAGTATTTATTACACTACCAGTCGCAATTTGGGAGCTAGTTAATAAAATTAAAGACGTTTGTTCGAATATTATCCCGGATATGTTCAGCAATATGAGAGCAGAATTTCAAAATATATTGTTTTATTTAATGAGGAGGTGCAAGATGAACATGTTGAACAATTATTATGATAAAACTAACATTCTGATGTTGTATTTGTGTGGAAATAACATATTAAAATTTCAAAAACACAAATGATTATAATGATTTTTAAAAATAAAGCTGCATTGTGTAGAGATTTGAAATACCTCTCATAAGAGGTATCACAAGAGTCCCCCTTCAATTAAGAAAATGCACAGCGCCCTCTATGTGGTGGATCAAGTGACGCGTGTCATTTTTATGTCAGAAAGTAACAGAAGTTAAAAGATTTCAATTGTTTTTTGTGCAGCAAAAACATCCTGCTCCGTTCAAAAGCTAGAGGGTGGAGGGCCTACGACCACACTGTATTTATCACTCTTGTCAGCGATCAATCCGTTGATTAAGATCGTAAATCCCACTTTTATGACATCTTAAGCGACTTCTATCTGATTTTATCTGCCGTATTTGATTCTAAATTAATTTTAACAACTTTCTGTCACTTCAAAGGAAATTCAGATTATTATTAAGACCAAAAAGATTAGAACAAAAAAGTAGCATTATCATATGATTATTCAGTAATGTATCAAATTCTGTACATTCTACTGTTGTATAATATTTTGTTTTTTGAAAAAAAGTAATAGTAGCTGTCTTTATAGAAAATATATCTCGTTGACTGAAACACAGTTACCAGTTATGTACTTTGTTCATTTGGTCTATTCACTGCACAATAACTTTATGGGTCAAATTTCCCTCGTCCATCACTCAACAACCCTTATTCAATATTATTACATCGCATTTTGTTGTCAAAAAAGTAAAATAAAATTAAATCTAAATTTTAAAAATGTAGTTCAGAATTTATTTATATTTCAATATTAAGGTATTTTACGAGTAAAACCCTGTTAAAGTAGGCGCGGTTCTTTCGTTTTAAAATCAGTAATTTAATTCTAAAATAACAACCAGTCTCTAGAGTAGATTACAGTAATGATAAAATCGATAACTGAAAGCTATAAATAACATAAAAATTGATTTACGTAACACCTGAAGACAAAAAAAAGGCAGCCGTTCAACCAAGTCTATTACCGGAGCCAGTCTGGCCTAGCAATTAAACGTCTCACCTCCGAGCGGCGGCCCATTAAAATCAAATAAATTAAAATAACAAAACAAAAACCAACTTACTAGTAATAAATCACTTGTTTACACTAAAACGAACACCAGCAGCCACATTAAAAGCAGAAGTTTGTTTACGATATTTCGACCGTTGCGTCGCGATTGCCTCTCCACGCCGATTCGGACTTCAAAACGAAACTTTCAAAGGCGCCTTTGCTCCGCAATATGTCATCAATTAGACCAAATTAATTTCTGTGTGGTTGTAGACCTGTTGCCTTGCGCGCATTGTTATAATATTGTTCAAGTTGATAAGAGAGATAAGCAGCGTATATAAATTAGGCTAGGCAAATCTAATGACGACTTTATGTAGTGAGTCTGTGAGGTGACTGACAGTACATAACTTTGCTTTCTCAAAAAAACATTATTCAATTTAATGAAATTTCTTACCTTCGCATGGAATAATAGAGTCTATTTTACAAGCTAAAAAACGTAAATTTCACAATGTGAACAAGATTTAAAATGCCCTGTCATAAGAGGAGCGCATCTCAGTTAAGTTCTTTTATTCTCAATTTAGAAGATTTAGGTGGCTCGATTTATCAGTATCTTAATATTTCTATTATTCTGCCTGCTATTTAAAAATATGATATACAAAACAGCAGTGGCGGTTGGTGATATTTCAGTTAGCCATATCCTGAAAACGACGCATGGGACCCACTTCACTTTTCAGGTGATGATTATACACCTCTTACAGAAAGGATTTATAGTGAAAAAACTGTCTGCAAAGTTTGCGAAAAAAATTTCAAAAAAAACTGCAGAACACCCTGGGATCTCAGTAACGCTCCGTGGAATATTTGCAGTATATATATATATATTTTCATAATCTAGAAACAAATATAAAGAGAGGTGTTTCGATTTGTTACAAAAAGTTATAGCCATTTGAATTTTATTGGAACATTTTGTTTCCCAAAAGATTAAAATTAACCCTTCCAAAGATTAAAATTAACTTAAAAAATCCTAATGATGGAAAACAGGAAGGATTAAGATTGTTTAGGGTAAATGTGATAAGTCTTAAATAATGAAACATACAAGTTTGCAAATCACTGAACAAAGATTAGAAAAATAAAATGTATTTTACTGAAATAAATGTAAACATTTGATCACAAAATTATTCGTACCCTACATATTTATTAGTAGAAATAAAAGTTCAAAGTACAATTTTTAATATTTTTGTACGTGCACGGTGTGCAGTGATTATGGCATTTAAATGAGTTGGCATACTATCTATAAGTTTTGAGTGATCACAAGGAATGTATAATTCCAAATATCCTTTAAAAAAAAAGAATTTTCCCTGTACTATGTGTTTATTTGAAATAAAAAATTTGTATTTGCTTTGAGGTTGCATACGGAGCTGCTGTGAATTGATATATAAGAGTCATTGTTCAATAACTGGCTCAATGCTTCGGGTCTGTGTCAGGTTGAGAATAATAGTTTCCTTATAACTAGGTTCCGGAAAGTGTTCCACGGCGCAGGGACGGACTCGTAATCCGTCATATCATTTATGAAAGGATATATGAGAAACAAAAAAGAAGGAGTAAAAATGTAGTAGTACAACCAGTAGTCTTTCAGCATTTCTTCTCGTTAAACGTGAGCGATTTGGCCTATACTGGCCACTACATATGGTTGTAGAAGGAAAATGATCGTTCCACATCTACTGAAGATAAAGTGTAAATTCAAAATAGTTCACATGGACAGAGGATGACACGTCACGCACATTATTTTCACGAATTTCAAAGGGTTGTTTGGATCACTAACAGTTTAGTGATTTAGTTAGTTTGTCACTAACATCAGTGCATTATTACTTTTTAATGACTGTGTCATTATTGCAAAAATCTGCCCTAACTGACGAGTTAGTCACTCACGACACATAAAATTATTTTGAACTCGGCGTTCTCTACCGTCCATTCACTCGCATCAAGCTCAAGTAAAACACTACGGAATCAGCGCACATAGCGTGGCTAAACTGAGTACTAAACCCGCAGGGGAGTGAGGTACTAGAGTCCCAGTGGGAGTTATTAGGCACGGTCAGTAAAAAAAAAATTCGGTGTTAAATGGTAAAGTATCCAAATGAATAAATCAAAGCAATTTTTAAAACCCAAATAAAAATTGAAACTACATTTATAATAAACAATAATAAAAATATTACTAATATCAAATTACTTCCACACTCACGTAGTGGAGTATAAGTATAAGACCGGTGAATTTCAAATACTTTGACTCCATAATTTGACCCAAAATATTATGTCAAGTCAAAGTTTTAAATTTCAATAAAAAAAAATCTGTATGTCGGCCTGTCTGCATATTAATCTATTTTGTGTGCATACCTACGCGACTACTTCTTAAACAAATCTCTTCAAATTAAACTTCTTATAAATATTAACTTGAAATTTGGTAAACATTCTCATCTTGCATCAGTCATAACGAAGTTATAAATAGTCAGTGTTAGGGTAGCAAAGTAATGGAGCTAATATACTTTTTCTTTGAGTCCAGGTGTCTTTCAAAAGGCTGTAAAATATTACTTGATAGTTATGTATGCCCCATGACAAC
Organism: Aromia moschata; assembly: GCA_029963805.1. Lineage (NCBI taxonomy): Eukaryota > Metazoa > Arthropoda > Insecta > Coleoptera > Cerambycidae > Aromia > Aromia moschata. The sequence goes on from JAPWTK010000166.1 coordinate 862,167, forward strand.
ATCCAGTCGCACTTTATACAGTTACAGTTATAATTTTAAACATTACATTAATTTTCAAGTGGTATCTAGGTAATGGGTAAATCTGTAAATTTGAAGCACATTAAATGGACTTTGGTGTAACATTTCAATATTCATATGGCTAATGTTCTAAGTGATAAGATCTAAAAAATGAAGATTGATTAAAATTTTAGCCGACTTTTAATTAATTAATAATAATATCAACGATCAACCCGCTGTGGAAAATGTGCATATTAATTCCACAAGAAACCATAATTTTGCAGCTAAGATATTGAAAGTCTACTACTCGTCTACCCATTTTCCGCAACAAATGAATTACTCAATCCTTTCGAGAAAGTTTTGTAACAAACGTTATTCTAATTTACCTGCATCTCTGATTCGTTGGTTATTTATATTTCCATGAAAATTTTTCCGTTCAGTTTCCAAAACAACTTTTGAAAATGTGTAGTATAGACGTATAAAAAAGTATTTGTTTGGTATAAAGCTTCACTCTCTAACCACTCTATTTAGATTAATTAGAAGGTAACGTATTATTTATACCACATACAAACACTTTATCTGATAGAACATTTGTCCAGATTTTTCAATCGAAATTGAAAGAAAAAACTACAGAATATCAGTATGTATTTGATAAATGTCTTGCTTTAAAAAATAAAAATAATCACTAGATTAAGACCATTGGTAAAATCATCGATAAGTAGGTACTACCCATTATATCAATAAAAATATCTGGAGTGTTTAAGTTCTTACTATATAAAATGATTGATTGAGCTAAAAAAATTGCCACTACGAATAGGAGAATAAAACCGCTAAAGTTATTTATCAGCAATTAAGTACAGATTTTTTTAGTGAAACTTAATCAGTCACTTTGAGATTGCTATTTCCAGTACTTTCCATAAAATGAAAATTGAGTAAACAACTCCAATCACAATTACGCTTAGAAATAGTGATGACTTGAGCCGTTTTGTAATTTTTTTTATTATTGCTGATAAGTTATTGTGTACTCTTGTTGATTTGAGCAAGGCACGCCATTTTGCATTTGCATTTTGCATTGCAGTATAATTAATATAATAACCTTCGTCATCAAGTATTCTTAAGGGTTTTGTTTTTTTTTTTCTGGGCCCATTCGATGAACTATCCTATAGGAAGCAATTTGCGAAAAACGTTATTAATGCCATTTAACATCATTTCACTTGGCCTACGTATATACTAATTTTGACCGCCTATTTCAAAACACCTTGTTACAATAATTATGGCCGGACTGGTTTAATGTTAGTTAAATCATTCCAGTACATAATTATTATAGTGACATACCTAACATGACTCACTATAAAATACCTACCTACTTAAGAGTTTTTGTAAAATGAAGATTATTTCTACTTATAGACATACTTTTCATTCGAAAGGCTTATTTATCCCACTGATTGTGAGTGGTTTTAATTTTTCAGTAATATGCAACTAATTGATAACTCAACAGGATACACCTGACTGTGTACAACGTAAAAACCTTAAGCAATAGGTTTTTCAACCACTTTATCTAATACGTAGAATACGTTCGTTCCACTTTCAATCGTTGCTGGAAACAAGTTTAATGTATTTTCTATCAATAACCTAGTGTATGCAATTTGCCAGTTTGATCAAAGTTTGTATGAGAAGATGCATTTCACGTGTAACAGTGAGATAGGTTGATGATAATAATTTTCATACCTAATGACCGAACTAATGGTTCTACCATTGCCTACAGGTACAATTATTAACGGCAGTTTGATTTTTATCAGTTCAGAACAGTTTTTTAAAAGATTTCTAAAAAACTTTTCACTCATATATGGGATATTCATTAACTTGTTGAATAATAAAGACATCTAAAAAAATAGTCATCTAATCTGGCTATGAACGAAAGAGATAAAAATAGTGGTCATGTCGAAGCTTTTCGGTTATGTAAAACTTTTGACGTGACTGTTACAATTCTAAAATAAATAATGGCTGTCATATAATGTGACAGCTTTGACAATTAAATAGGGTTATAAATTCAAGATAGGATAGAAATACATCTTTTTGTACTACGTCAACTTTGATAATGTTTTTTTTTGGATGGCTCGATGCTAATCTTATTGTTGCATTGTATTTCCACTGCTGAAAATGTCATAGTTGCATTTAACATTATTTTATTTAAAAAAAGATGGATTTTTAAAAGGAAATTTTTCATTAAAATATTTTAGATTTTTCCGGAAATTTTTATACTACCAAATTTTAGACACTGACCTTGTATGTAAATTTTGGACAATTGTTACTATTGAAATTGATGTGTCACTTAAACATTATTTCGAGAATTTATAGCCTCCGCTTCCTAGCTCAGTATCCTTATAGTCTCCTTCATAAAGAGCGCATCATATGGGAAAAGTTTTTATCAACGACTGCTTTTGAATAGCTTTCAAGTTGACTTGTACTTTATAAAAATTATGGAAAATAGTGAAAATTGACCTACTTAAACGAGATCGCGGCTTAGGTATTTGACAAATTTGATATTTTTTTGCGATTTCAAAAAGTTTCAAAAGAAAAGGCGTTTCTTTCCAAATTTTAAATAAGTATGCCAAATCTAAACGCTCTATATATATATTTTTTTATTTTAATGAATTACATCTTGTATCTAAATATTTCAATAGTTATATGTAGTAATTTATTTACACATGGTACGTAATATTCACGCACATGAAAGAGCATTCTATATAGGGGAAAGTCTGGAACAGTGGCCACGTTTTTATAAAAATTGTAATAAAAGCTAAAATTAACCTTTTTTCTCGACCCTGATAGCATTAGATGACAAATTGTTCATGCTTTCCTACAGATTTTCATTCTAAGATTGAAAAAATAATATTTTAACTAAAATTTCGGAGTTGCAAAAATTTAAAAGTGGCCACTGTACCTACCTTGATGGTACACTGGCCATTAGGATATGGTACAGTGGCCATTACCGTTTAAAAAATGGGAAACAATGCAAATGGGTGATATTTGTCAGAATGTTAAAAATATATCACAAAAATAATAATAGTAATAATACAGATTAAATTTGTGTAAAAAAACAACTGAAATATATATAGCAAAATAGTTTAACGGTTAAACGTTAAAAATACTATACTTGGACAAAGTAGGGTAGAAAACAAGAGTATAATTTAATGTACCTGCTAAATACATTCTAAATAGTCCTCTTTCTAATGGTGGTATAGTAGGCATCCTTTATTAATATGATAAAGTAGTGGCCACTGTACCTACTTTTAACATCACCACTGTACCATCAACCACATGTTTTTTGAAACAACGAGTAATTACAAAAGCTATTTAATATAATCAAAATGTTGTAATACCAATAAACGCTTACATGTATCAGGTATCGTCACTATATATTAGTTCACCTCGATATGTAGGTATTTATTCGATACGCGTTATTTTCACCGTTCATTGTATTTTACTACATATGATCAATTTACATAACATACAATATGTACAATAAGTTACATAAGTTCATATAAAAAGAAGAAACTTTGAAGCTTAAGGATACTACCCGTTAATAGTCTTAGGAGGTTACTTGGACCCCTGTGCAGTTGGTGGCAGCCACTACTCTTTATAAATAAAAATATAGCACGAAAGTGGCCACTGTTCCAGACTCTCCCCTACATGTTTCGCACCTCATTGCATTCTGCACCCGAATCTGACACCTTTGCTCTGATTCGCTGTACAAATTGAAATAACCAGTCAGGCAGTTCTGGATGCGAAATACATATACAGAATGCCATAATGCGGACGGTATGACAACTGCATAATACAAAACATAATTTAGAGGCGTTACTTTAATTTTAATAAAATACTTGTTATAATAGTTACTGGCCGTAAATAATAAGAATAATAGTGTAGTAAATCTACCAAAAATAAGTATTTTCCGAAATAACTGATTTTATACTTTCTCATGTCCTAAAAATACCAAAAGCAACAAATGTGTTTGAAAAATCGACGTTGGAACGTAAAAATGTGGTATCTTGTAAACGATAGTCGATGATGAATAACAATAATAAATAAATGTAATTTCAACATCCAAAGTGAATTTAGTTGGAATTTTTAATGACCAATCGACTCTCTAGCTAGAATTTTCAACAGAAAAAAATCTGGTTTTACATAATTAATAACGGTTATAAATTGCAGTATCGTGTAGGTAAGGAATATTATATGCTATGTAGACATCCACAACCTGTATGCCGCATGAACCTCAGAGAAGCCGAAACAGCTAATTTGTATACCTTCATATTTACAAAGTGAACCAAGGATAGCTAATAACACAGGCCTACAAAATCTTTTTTTCTGCGCCATAAACACCAATATGATATTCCCATATATTTTTTCCCGATGAACACGAATCTGTAGCCCGTTTAACTCGTATAAGTCAGGATTTTTTTTCTTCAAAAAACACTTCAAAATCCACCAAAACCATTAAATGCATCGTTTAATCAATGAAATTAACCCCAAAGTCTCATCACTTAACCCCACGACCCTGTAATCCTTTAGCACCTTACCTCTATAATCCCATAACCCAATAGCCCCGTAACACCATAACCTAAAAAACCCCATGCAGTGGAAAAATCTTGCTCGGTGAAATCTTATAGCTTGTGACATGAAGTGCTGAGTAAAATTGACCACTAACCCCATAACTCCATAACCTAAAAAATCCCATGCAATGGAAAAATCTTGCCTGAGGGAACTAAAAAATCTCACAGCTGACGGCATGAAGTGCTGAGTAAAATTAAACTGATAACCATATGACCCTTCAACTCCAAAACCCCATGCAGTGGGGATATCTTGAACGGGGAAATTCCCATAACTCCAGAACCTCACGAAGTGGATAGATCTTGCACGAGGAGGTAAAAAAAATCTCGTGTATATTTCAGTTAGCCTATAATTCACTAACCCTAAAAACGATATACCTATGGAAAAAAACTTTAGGATAATCTGCTCTTCCGCACTCTTTTGTCCTCAAATGACCTGTGAAGTGGATTGCGTTTGCGCTTCTTACTATTGTCAGTGTCAGTACTCTTTTTAATGACCAACAGTAGTCAGCCATCATATGCGCATTCCACCTACCCTGATAACGTCTTTCCATTTCCATCATATCTTGATAAAAGCGTTCTCCTTGCTCCTCGCTGTAATCCCCTACATTTTCTAAGTTGTCAAGATGTGAATCGAGAAAATGTATCTTGTAACTCATCAAGCAGCCCAGTTTCTCGTAGTTTTTAAGCATATCGACTACCAATTCCCTATAGTTTTCACTTTTATGATTGCCCAAAAAATTTTCAACTACCCTTTTAAAGTTCAGCCATGCAGCTCGTTCTTTCTCAGTTATTGTGGCAACGAATGATTCATCTCTTAACAACTTACGAGTTTGAGGGCCATCGAAAATGCCTTCTTTTAATTTTGTGCTAAATAAAGTTGGAAATCGTATAACTAAGTAAGCAAAACATTTTCCTCCCTTATCGAAAGTTTTTACAAACTGTTTCATCAGACCGAGTTTTATGTGCAAAGGAGGAATGAGAATCTTTGATGGCTCAACCAAAGGTTTATTTATGATGTTCTTAGATCCGGTTTGTATTGTTACTCGAGCTGGCCAATCTTTTTTTAGTATAATGGCTTCTGCGATCTCGACTGTCCCACAAGCACAGTAAGCATGGAAACTTTGTAAAACCAGATTGCTGACCCAGAATCAGTGTGAGAATCTTAAGATCACCACACATCTGCCAATTGTGTTCTGTGTATTTAATCTGATTCAAAACCATCTCAATATTTTCATATTTTTCCTTAAGCGTTACGGAATGAGCTACGGGTATTGGAGCATACACATTTGTATTATGTAGTAACACTGCTTTGAGGCTTCGTTTAGACGAATCTATAAATAGTCTCCAATATTTGGATTCGTATACATTCTCTTTGAATTCATTCATGAGACCATAGACATCATTACAGTACACAAGTCTTCTTCTTCACTAAAGTACTTTCGGAAGGGCTCATCTCTATTTCGATAAAATGAAACTGTTGGTCCTTTGGATAGCATATTTCTTTCTTTCAGTCTCGAAGCTAGTAATTCTGCTCCATCTTTTGGCAGCCGAAGCTCTCTGACTAAATCATCCAGTGCACTTTGATTGAAGGGTTGTATTGTGGTATCTTTTTTTTCGGTATACAGTGGACGCCGCTTATAAGACTCACTTTGGGACCGGCAAAAAATGAGTGTTATAAGCGGATGAACCTTATAAGCAAAGGGGGAAAAACAAGATTTCAGAATGTATGTAATACACAGACTTTATTTTACCTGTGACTAGACATAATACAACACAATAGCGTGGTACTTACTTATAAAAAAGGTAACTCTTCAAATACATACGTACAAACATACATAATCAGTTCAAAGTTTAAGATGGTTTAAAGAAATTTTTGATTTTTGTTTTTTTTTGTTACTTTCCATCATTTCAATTATGTATTTTTCATAAACTGAGTCTTATATCCGAAGTGGTGAGTCTTATAACCGAGTTTTTTTCAATGTATTCGGATACGTCTGGACTGTTTTTGGCGATTTTGAGTCTTATAGGCGACTGAACTTTATATCCGTGAGTCTTATAAGCGGCGTCCACTGTATATTCTTCCTGATCTCCATCATCATTAATTTCACTACTTTCTTCTTCAGTGTCTTCTTCGCCTACTTCATCAGATTCATCTACTTCCATGTCAACTACATTTAAATCGAGAGCAACGGTACGATCTTCTTTTCTACGATCTTCAGAAATTTTTACGATATTTACGACTTTAGAGATGCTTTTATTACGCTTGACACTTCTGCATACTTTATCTTGCTCAAAGTTGATGATTTGAAACCTACTGTGTTCGTCATACAAAAATAGCAGTTATCCCTACTTTTGGGCTTCTGACAAACTGTTGGGTGTGAGAACTTGACATTGCCCTCCTTGGTTTCATATCGATCTAGCATTGTTTTGCAACCACTGCAGATAGCTGATGGTAACCAGTAATGATCCTCTCGATTCATTCCACAGCCAAAACATCGCTGATATATCGTTTGCAAGTTTACGGAAAACTTCTTTAAGTTTTTCTTCAATTTAAACTCTCCACAAACATAGCAATAGGCATCAGTGTTTCTATGTTCACACACACAATTGTGTGTGTGTTTGAATTTGCTTGAGATCTTGTCGAATTTATAAAAGCATTTAAATTTGCCATGGTAATATTGATGAGCTCACACGGTAGGGATCCCGCTCCGATCGCGGGTGAGTCCACCGGCCTAGGGATGATAACCCCCACAACTCCCTAGGACTAAGTATGGGGGCTTTCCGACTTTGACGAGGACAATGTCAACTCGTCGTCGGACACACTCCGGCTTCATCCTCACACCCTACCGCCCACCTGCAGGGCAACGCGCCTTCCCAGCGAAGGCGCGTTCGTTACCTCAGAGGATTGGAAAGTGGATCATTCCACACATCTTCTTATGAAGCAGTGTCACCATCTCCAGTGTTCTCTGAGGTAGCAGGATTTTTTATTACCACAATTGAACATAAGTTATAGTATTGTCAGTTGTATGACTCACTCAGTATGTAGTATGTCAGATACCTGTATCGAGCGTAAAAAAGCATACTAGATTGTCATACATTTTTTTTTTCATGGGTTCAAAGTTTTTAGGATGAGTGAGTATAGGTTTACTGATATGTACACGAGATTCTTAGATTTTCCTATACAAAATCTCTCTATTGCATGGGGCTTTTAGGTTATGGGGTTACGGGGCTATTGGGTTATGGGATTATAGACGTAAGGTGCTAAAGGATTAAAGGGTCGTGGGGTTAAGTGATTGTGGTACTTTGGGGTTAATTTAATTGATTAAGTTATGTATTTAATGGTTTTGGTGGATTTTGAAGTGTTTTTTGAAGTTAAAAAAAATCCTGACGAGTACGGGTTAAACGGGCGGATTCGTGTTCAGCGGGAAAAAATACATGGGAATATCATAATGGCGTTTATGGCGCAGAAAAAAAAATTGTGGGCCTGTGCAATTATTTAACATATTATTACATTATCGTGACACATTCTTTTTTCATTGTTTATTTGAACCATGAACCAATTAACAAACGAAGTGAAAATAAAAATATGATCCAAAGTGTTCAGCAATAGTATTTTTTTTATTCAACAATTAGTATGGATGTAAACTTTTATCATATTTGGCCAGAGAATTCTTGTAAAATGTATATTTTATGCAATGGGATAGTGAATAGAATTTTTGGAAATAATGGGAAATACTCCAATAGATAGAGCGTCTTCTTATGACCTAAATTAACGAGGGCCGGCAGTAGCTTTTAAATGAATGCAGATCTGCGACAGTAATAATAATGTGCAAAAATCTCAAAATTTGTAAAATAATCCTATACCAAGTAAAATTAGAAGCAAAGTTATGTAATATCGACTAAAAAGTACTAAACCAAGTCGTATCCGTCCTGCTAGTAGGGCAATCTACTTTTTTCATTAACAAAAAAAAGGTATTTACAAATATATGTACGTCTCAAATGTCGTTTTGCCATTTTTGCATTTCTGCAAATACCGAACGTCCGACGATGGATCTGGACCCCTTCAACAGTCACAACAATCATGCTGACTACAAAAATTAGAACAAAGATATATGTACATACAATTCTTATAATCTTATCAACGAATTGTAATTAAATACGTAGGCAGGTACTTCACTGTGTTATCTTGATATTACAAGAACAAAAAAGAATAATAGGTGTCTTATTTATAACACTGACGACATGGAAAATACGATCCCGACGATTCTCAGCAATATTGTTACGGAACAGTTTGTAGAATAAATCGCTCATTTGTTAATTATCATATTACCACGTGGATAAGTAAAATTGACTACTCGATGAAGACGATTGTAAATATTTAATCGAACCAATCTAACAGTTCTGCTCTGTTATTCTAGATGAAAAAAAACTTAAAGAATACTAAACAAATGTTTAACCACAACATATGTATAGTGTGTTTTTTTTAATTATTAATTTAACCGCAACTGTTGATCGCGTTTGTAACTGCGCGTGTAACTGTAACTGTGCGTGGACTGTAACTGTTTTTTCACTGCTACCGCTTATTAAACAAATGAAACGAGTTTTTACGTTTTACAACAGTGACGGTTTATTGATGTTTTCTTGTCTGGGTATACATAATAACCGCGGGTGACCCATTGGTCCATTGCCATTTACGCCCTCACAGGGACGCTATGCAAGCTGACGAGAGTGTTGCCAACTTCCAAAAATTATAAAATCTAGTAATGGGCGAGATATCCAAAATAAGCGTTAACAACAACTAAACAAAAATTTACAAAAGTTGTTATAACAAAAGTTATAACAAAGTAATCAAAGGCTAGGGCGATAATATAATAAGTTCGCAAATCGTATGAGCCATCTTTCTTTCATCAGGAGATGACATCTGCCGAGTAAAGTTTTATTCCGTGTTTTGAAAATTTTAACATTCACTGAAGGGAACCGAAGATTCAAAGATGAAATGGATGAATGTGTGAGTAAGAGGTGTTCCAAATGTGTGGTGTGTGCAAGTCTAATTTAGTTTGTGCAATCATTTTCTAATCTGTTCCAAGTAGAAGAACGATGAACAAAATGCAGTTTATCTATCAGCTACTGAAGAATTTTTACTATATGAGGCTAAGTGAAACATCCCTTTGTAGAGGGCGTGAACAGAAAGAGGAGACACTTGAGCATATACTTTTTGAAAATGTATCCGTGAAAATGTTGATTATGACAGAAATAATTGATACCCACATATTTTAATTAGTTAGTCCGCAATTGAAGATCTAGATACAACTTGACCAACCACGGTAATTAATGATAAGAAATTCTGAAATATGTTGTTATCTGGTCGTGATAATCCACATTTTGCCAAAACGTGCGGAAATATTTATACGATGTATGTATTTCTTGAGCCTAGGAGGAATCGAGGGACCTGTTCAAGGATATCATATAGAATCTTATATTTCTAGATATATTCGATTTATGCCTTACTTTATTTACATATTTTATTTACACATACAGAAAACATTGCAAATAACACCACCAACTAAGTGATTTTGTACTCCTCCCTCAATAGCTACCGCGTTTACTCGTCAATGTCACTAGACAGAAGCTGTTCCCATATTATATTTAGTGCTCGAATGGCCACCTACAGCATGTGGTGCGCCAGAGCACACACGTACAACAATGGATGAAATAATCTGTAGATCAAAATTCTCAGAAATAATTTTTTGATTTTTTTTTCTCACACTGTAACTAAGCTCACGAGCGAGCTATCGACCCGATGCGATTTGCATTCGACTCGGCTTCGGCGGGTACACACATAGTTTAGCTATCGTATTTCTTCTCGTGTGTTGGAAACGTAAAAAATTCAGTGGCTCTTGGACTTTAACGACAGTTCAGCGAACGGTAGGCCGGAATGTCACCTCCGAGCCGGCAACGGTCGACGCCGCTCCCTCCGCCACCGCCTCTGTCTACCGCCGACCTCGAGAAAATCCACTCTGCACGCGTAGACGGAGACAGCTTTTTTTGACAGCGTCTTCGCTCTCCTAGGAGGTCAGATGTCTCGTGCGATAGCAAATGTTGCTAGCAATACCTGCCTACATATATAATGAACATTCAACAAAATTTGACCTCAAGATAGGGCTTTGCCAAATCAAACGTATGTGTCTGATAGGTTCAGGCCTAAATTCGTTGTTTTTCGATCAGGGCAGGGATTCTAACTTGCTATCGTATCGTTTGACTCGTTACGATACCTACATTTGGAATTCTAACTTGGTATCGTATCGTATTTTTGACATTCATTCGATACCAAAATCTCGATACTAAGCTAGCTATCGTTTTAGCAAAACGATATATCTATTTCTTTCTAATTCAATTCGATAAAGAAGGTTAGATAATCGTCTAACTGCAATAATTTATGGCTGCTTCAAGGGTAGACATTTCAATTTTTAAAGCGATTTTGTATTTTCATTCCTCTGCGTTTGTTAATGTTTGTAAAGTTTATTTGAAGATTAAGATAAGGGCTTTGATTGTTTGTAAATCATCTCGTAGCATAATAGATGTTTCGTAGTTATATCGCTTAAGTAAGTTAAGTAAGAGAGCGAGGCAATTAATAAATATATTGTCGCCAAGCAAGAAATAATGTCGTTGCGGGGGATATATCAAAGGAAACAAGGGTTTCAAAAGGGAAAAAAAGTTTATTGTTTATCGATATTTTCTTGCTCTGTAGGAGTATGCCTAATTCATGCTCACATATTCGTACAAAATTTTATCCTAAAACTTCAACTCGGAGTACCTTGGATAATTCTCCTTCAGATGGCTTTCCACCAGTTTGAGGCAAGTTTCTTCGGATATGCAGTCTTCTTTTTATTATGGTATTTAAATTCAGCCCACGTCTGAAAATTAATAGTTATTTACAAAAGTTAAATGTTGCTTTTGTTTACTTTTTACCATTTTTCAATTTTCAAATGTTTCAGTGGTCTTATCTCCAAACCCAGGAGCATTGAGTTTTTATGTTGTTTCAGTCCACAGTTTCCCATAATGTATTTTACTCCTGTGGGCCAACAAATTTTCTAGTAGCGATTACAGGACTTTGTTTCAAATTCAAGAGTATTGAGTTTTTATGTTGTTTCAGCCCACAATACACGCATATGTATTGTGGTTTCAGCCCACAATTTCCCATTTGTATCTCGCCCCTACGGGCCAACACATTTTCCAGTAACGATTACAGAATTTTGTTCCATCGCCTCTAAAAGAATTTGCTAATGGGCATCCACTTTGAAACTCTGAATGGCATCTCGAAACCTAAAAAATATGAATATGCAATATTAAAAAATAGCAAATTACATATTATTAAGTGCATATGAAGTGCTAACCACGAGCACCTCTATTATTCATCTACATACCTTATGGATGGGCACCAGAACTTACAATAAAGGTTCAATTATGTTCCAGAAAATTTACGAAAATTAACACAAACCCTTTACAATTCATTATTTTTGTGTATTATTTTTATAACACATTATGGTTAGCGAGACGCTTATTACGTTTTAAGTTTCCCTCTACACATTCGGTATAGAAATTATCACAGAAAGGAAAATTGTTGTTATTAGTTATAAAATCCACATTCCCTTTCTTAAAATTTATCGTTCTATCGTAATTCTCCGACGATACCCGAGGGAAAATTCGATAGCAACTTAGAATTCCAAACTAGTATCGTATCGAGGGAAACTCCTATCGTATCGAGCTCGATACGATACCAACTTAGAATCCCGGGGCTGGTGATTGACAACTTTCAAACTATCAAGGTTAAAGTTCTAAACCACAACTGTTTGTGTAAATTGGTCTCGAAAGTTGGTCTCGGGAGGACAACGGACGGAATAGTTTTCTGATATAGTTATAAACATCGACTACAACACGTTTAAGTGTTCTCTTCTCCACATTATTCAATTGTTTAGGGAAGCAGGGAATCTGAAATGAAAGAAATATAGTGGCCGCCATACAGTATAAATGGTGGAACTGAAAGAAAACGTCCGTTAAGGTATATAAGCTGCTCCCAAAACATCTGTACGTGTTTTGCTGTAGCTAACCAGGGTGTCTATTGGTACCATTCATACTGTTTTCAAAAAGGATTTACACTTTAAAATGACATACACAAAAAGACTTACACTTGTTTTCCTATCGTTTAACATCGAGAAGAATAAAGATTATCTTGGTGATAAATATAACTCGGAGATTAATGATAGACCCGTGTTTTACCAGGAGCGGCTCTTATACAAGTGATGGTACATGTGATGGTATAACGGCTCTTACCCTTATACATGTGATGGTGATTGTTGTAGCCCAACTAATCGGCAAAGGAACCACGCAGATCACTGCCATTAAAAGTTAGATCCAACGCTCCACCGTAACATGTGACGGGCGCTGTCCCAACATTTTTACAAACTTCATCAGCGCAGGTTAATTAATACTAAAGAAAAGTCATCAAAGTTGGCCGACCAAAAAAGATGTATTTCTATTCTTGATATTAAATATATAATCTTATTTGATTGTCAAGGTTTTTACATTATGATTGCTATTATTTATTTTTACAGTTGTGACAGTCATTTGGCAAAAGTTTGACAAATTGACAACAATGTTTCGTTTCGAGCTTCAACATAACCGCTATTTGCATTTCTCTCATTCATAGACAGATTTGATAAAGTTTTTTTTTTGATGGCTCGTTATTCCAGTCGCGTTAAGACCGGTCCTGGAATCTATTATTAACCTACAGACTCTACTAATAAAAATATAGTCAATTTTTTTCTCTGCCGAAGTATGGTTTAATTTCTGTTTCTAGACAATTTTTTGGCAAAGCCTCTCTTCATGTGTTGGTGTTTGGTATGCCACCAATCGAAAGAAAATAATTTACCCACTTTTCTTTATAGGGAAGAAATTATTACACATTTCATAAATCAGTTGGATAATAACGGAATTACTACAATTTACTTCGATTTATTTATATGGTAGAGTACACAGTGTAGATGAAACAATAATAATATTACATAATATTTTCTATGATCGCTTGTCCACAATCGGTGGTTTTATTTGCAATTTCTTTGTATGTATGTTTGTATGTATGTATGAGACATTGTATGTATGTGAATCATTGTAGACGAAGTCGACCATCTTTATATTAATGTCTGCCGACATTTCGTCATTTGGGTTTACTGAAATCCCTAGAGGATGTGGGAGTGATAGCACCGTGTCAAACATTATAATGTACTCAGATAATCCCTTACACAACAGTAAACAATGTGTTCAAAGTAATAGCGAAATAAGTGGCTTTAGAGCTGTTACCTACGGTGTGCCGCAGGGAACAGATTTAGGTCCCTTATCATTCACAATGGTGTCGCATTATTAAAGGGGTCACAGCGAAACTACAGATTCTTTGGGTAAAAATATTACAATTTTTTGAATTTAATAATGTATTTTACGTAGATCATGTGCTACTGTTGAAAACCTATAGAACGGATGATTTTCGAGATATTTGCTCTTAAAGAGTGATACACCTAATTCATCCTTTTTATTTATTTTTTTTGGAAATCAAAGAATAACTTTATTGTTTCATTGAAAATTATGTCAATAAATGTAAAAATCAATCGTACGAACCGTATGAATCGAACATATTTTCAATAAAAACATAAATGAGGTGCAAAAAAGTTATACCAATTTTTATGTTTTCAGAATTCTGCAGAGAGCATCCTTTACAATTTCCATCAAACTGATTGAGAAACTAAAATTCCTCTCCTCAAAAAAAAAAAACAAATCGTCAAATTTTGTGAAAAAAATTATTTAATTGAAGTTATTTACGGAAATTGAAAATAAAATTATAATTTTATTAAGGTAAGTTTGGTTAAATCGTAATATTTTTACACTGTTTTTATACGACAAAAACTCTCTAAAACAGACATTATCAAAAAAGTTTATGTAGGTACATAAAATATTTATACTGTATACACAAAAATGATATGATTACTTTCGGTGACCCAAAATAAAATGTTTAATATTACAAAATACTTATATGTATATCTATATTTCGACAATCTGCTTTGTCTAATAAAAGCCTCGTTTCTAGAGAATGTTTAGAAAGTGGTTATCAAATATTTGATAAGTTCAACACCCCTTGTATTAGTCGATATCACCAAAACTATGTGTAAGGAATCATGTACGACTAAGTCATATAGAATTACTTAAGAAAACTGATAAATAAATTAATAAGTAAACATAATATAAAGTCAGTGCTACTTTAGATACAGTGGAAAGAGTTCAAATTGTTTTAAAACCGTGTTCAATACTTAATAAATTGCTCAACTAAAGAAATAACAATTTAGGTTAAAATTAAATCCGTTTTATTCGTCATAATATTCGAACGTAACTTGAAGTAAAAACCAATTTTTTTTAAACAATTGCACAAAACCAATTACACAACTTTTTATGTAAACAAATAAGATAATACTTTGCTGAAGCTCATTGTATACACAGCGGTTATAAAAATGTTTTGGGACGCTCTGTTTATGTTGATAAATTTAGATATTCCTATATCAATCTGATTCCAAATATATACATATGTACATATATACCTATATGTTGATGGTGTTCGTGTTACTTTTTGTGTAATTCTTGAGAAACTATAAGAAAATACAAATTCAATTTAAAAGAAAGATATTAAATAAAAGCCAAATAAAAATAACCCTACATATTATTCTTACATATGCCATCTCAATCTTAGTTTCAATTATCTCCTGATAATGCCAATAGGGTTAGCGAATATCGCGTTGAATAAAAGTGTAGTAAGTGTTTCAATGTTATGGGCAGACGTGTTTAAATTTGTGTCTATTAATATTAAGCAAGCGATTTTGTTCGTTTTTAAGTAGAAGTGGATTGATTACATGTGGGACTCTTACACGAGGAATAGGCATACATATATGGTTTATTTATTCTTAAAGACGTTCTCTAAGTAATAAATAATCCGAGGAGTTTTCATATTTTTCAACAACAATATGTAAAAATAACGACAATTAACACTAATTTTGTAGTGGGTTTCGTAACTTACTTTGATTGTTCTACATTGATTTTACGTTTATCGTTTTCGTGAATTACACAAAAGTAATAGAAATAAAACATATACAGTGGAGCATCGATTATCCGAACTAATTGGGAACCAGGGTGGTTCGGATAACTGATATTTCTGATAACCGATCATTTTAAAAAACCTATGGGGTGTAGGTACATAATGTGTATGTGCATATATAATTAAATAAACAAACAAACAAACATTAATACAACACACACATTTATTTTACACTTCAATGTGTACCAAAAAAGAAAAGAGAACAACCATCATTTGTAAAGAGAAAAAAAATTCAAGAACATAATGTACATATGTACATATTTGCAGTAAATAAACATACATCTTCTTCTTCTTCTTGAAGTGCCTATCCTCTGTGGATGTTGGCTATCACATTGGTCCAAATTATTTTATTCACTGCCGCTCTGAATAGAGCTGTTGATGTCATTCCGGTCCATGTTCGTAAATTTCGCAGCCACGATATTCGTCTGTGTCCTGCTGACCTTCGACCCTCTATTTTCCCCTGTAGGATGAGTTGAAGAAGGTGGTATTTTGGTGGTAAAACATACATACATATCGTTAATACATATACATTTTAAGAAAAGAAGTCCAATATTAAATTCGCTTAACCGGTCGTTCGGATAAGCATATTTCCAATATTTAGTATAGCTACATAAGTATGTTTTTTTTTTGAAAATTCTCAAAAAGCGTACTTTTTAACGTAAACATCGACTAATTTAGAATTAATAAAATACTTTTCGCAAATAATCGCTTTACAAATACTGTCAGCAACGAAAATCACCATACACCCACATCTTGAAGGTTGCTTAAATTCCGATTTTTTCTGTACTACAGTATTGATTTTTTTGCTTCTGATAAGATTACAGCTTGTGAAATTCTGAGTCTAATAAGTTGGGAAATTTGTGCTACAACGCAGGCCGACACAATTTCTATGATATTGAAAATATAAACCGTATTTTTAAGCGCCTTGTAAATTATATACGTGTGTATTTCTTACCACTGCATACCCACGCCACTGACCGATCCTTCCCGATGTCCCGGGACTCACGCCTGCGCGGTAGTACTCCGATATCATGCGGGAACGCTGTTTTACATGCCGCAGTTTTACATGCGGTAAGCCGTGATTTCCGAACTCCACCAATAAGTCCAAGTTGAAGGTAAAATGTCTATTGTGTGAAAATATGTTGCTAAAAAGGTGACATTGCGATGTTTTAATAATAGTGGCGTCTGTGAGTAGGAAAAAACCCTGAAAAAATAATCTCGATTTACCCGGATCGAGAGGACCTCCCCCCGTTTTCGAGGATGCTGAACAAGAGGCCGATTTCAGAATGTCTCTTTGAGATTGCGCAACCCTCCCAAAACGGCCAAAAACCACCCCCCTACATCATTTCCTTGTAAAAAACGTCTCTTCCCCCGTTTTCGAGGATGCTGAGCATGGTGGTGGTGTTGAAGATGATTTCCGACCCTCACCAATCCCTCTGCCGGTCATAACTCACCCCCGAAGGGGTGATTTTTTATTTTTTTTTTGTCAGCGACAAAACGTCTGTCCCTCCGTTTTCGAGGATGCTGAACACGGTGATGGTGTTCAATATCCTTTGCGACCCCCCACCAACCACTCCACCAGCCAAAACTCACCCCCGAAAGGGGTATCTTTTTTATATCAGCGGCAAAATGTCTGTCCCCCCCCGTTTTCGAGGATGTTGAGCACAGTGGTGGTGTTGAAGATTATTTCCGACCCCCACCAACCCCTCCACCGGTCAAAACTCACCCCCGAAAGGAGCATTTTTTTTTATATCAGAGGCAAAACGTCTGTCCCCCCCGCTTTCGAGGATGCTGAACACGATGGTGGTGAATGATTTTTTTTCAAATCCCCTCAATCCCCAAATCAATAAATAAATCACCCTTTTCGGGGGTGAGTTTTGGCTGGTGGAGGGGTTGGTGAGGGGTGTCAAGGGATATTCAACACCACCACCGTGTTCAGCATCCTCGAAAACGGGGGGACAGACGTTTTATCGCAGTTATAAAAAAAATAAAAAATCACCCCTTCTGGGGGTGAGTTTTGACCAGTGGAGGGGTTGGTGAGGGTCGTAAGTCATCTTCAACACCACCACCGTGCTCAGCATCCTCGAAACGGAGGAAAAGTCGTTTTTTACAAGGAAATGATGTAGGGGGTGGTTTTTGGCCGTTTTGGGGGGTTGCGCAATCCCAAAGAGACATTCTGACATCTTATTCAGCATCCTCGAAAACGGGGGGAGGAGGTACTTTCGATCCGGGTAAATCGAGATCAATGTTCGTCCGACTCACAGACGCCACTATAAAACCGTGAATAATTTCGAAAATATTAAATCCTTTTCAAAGTTCTTAGACTCATATTAAATGGAAATATTCAGAGTATTTATATGACTAACTGAGCCATTTTAGAAAATGTTTCCTAAAGTGTATAAAGTTGAGCCAAAAACATCATAAAAAAACAAGACTCTACCATTCTTAACTACAGTTTTCATAAAAAACCTTTTATGAAACTGGAACTTATCAGTTTTGCTATGCGTTTGTTTAATTCAAGGTTTAGGGATAATAGAAACTAGAAACCCTAGAAAACGTAACGCAACGAAAAACTAAAAAAGGAAACAAAAATTAAGTTGTTCAGTATTAAACAAAAACGCAGGTAATATTAAAAGCCCGGTGCTTACAAAAACCCAACATCAAAAGCGTTTAATACGGATGGTTGATTTTAATATCGCTTTTTGGCAACACAAATAAGTATTTGTATAGAGATTTTATATAACTCTCCTTAAATGTATTTTTACGCATTAGTACTTAGGATCCATTGATGACAATAAAGTCCCAAGTAAGTGAAAGAAGTGTCGCTACCTTTCGTAAAACTCCCTACTCAAGTTCTTTCCTTTTTTTAAATTAATGTTTCATAGGTAGAAATCTATGTAAATTTCTTAGTTATTTCGGTTCCTTGATATAAAACCTGTTAGGTTAGAAATATACAACATACATATAATTTGATAAATATCACTGATGTGCATCTTTAAATACATACATATACACACATATGTACTCGTATGTATGTATATCACTGTGTAAATAAGTACTTTTGCCTTCGTAAAATTTGATAGTGTTATTCCACAGTTCTAGCATGTTCCAGGGATATCTCAAAAGAGATTAACAAAGCAGACTCTAAAGAGAAATCTTTGGCCTCCTAAAAATACATATTATAATGCTTAGGTATTAAGATAAGAGGTATTATGTACATACATCGTGTCTGGTGTTTGTATGACATATTTTTTTAACCGTTATGATTTACTGCACGTACAGAATTATACACATATAGTATCTTTTCTGATTGTCGAATCGATATCGGCACTTGATATATAAAAACTTATACATAGCTAGACTTGTATATTTCATTACGATACTCCCATTACCCACTACAACCAATGAACTTATTACGTATGCTACAAATTTCGCTGCTCGTTTGATTTTATTTTGGTGTATGAAGATGCCAAATAATAGCCAAATCTTAAATTAACAAGTATATTGGACATTCCATGTCAAGTCGAACAACAAAATTTTAGATTTGGCCCAAACTTTGTGTGGAGGTAGCTTTTCGAAAGAAAATACGATTCCCAAAATTTTTGACCCCCTAGGGTCAAAAGGTAAAGTTTGGTGAAGGTCCAAAGTTTGGTATGTCTTGAGAATTTTAACCTTGATAAGTTGTCTACTTTTTGCAATTGTTAGAAAAAAAATTATTGGTTGTATGTGATAACACTTGCCGAGTAAATACACCCATATTTTTTTCACATTTTTTGTTGTTTTTATACCCATCATTAGGGGCAAAAAATTTTAAAATTAAAAAATCGATCAATACACTTTTTTGTTTTTGTTTTTTCTTAAAACAAAAAAAAATTCATTCATTTTACTACCGATCCCTCCTAGTCCGATAATGGGCCTGAAGTAAGTTCAAGGAGAATTTTTTTACTAACTATTTTGAAAGGCTTTTAAACTTTTTTTAATTCATATTCGATGTAATGTATTTTAATTCGTATTGGATGTAATTTGCGTAATTTACAATGACTGATTCGGTTTAGCGAGTTATAATTTTAAACTTTTTCATTTAAAAAATTTTAATTATTTTCTTCATAAATTTATAAGTAAAAATTGTAAATAATTATTTCTAATTTTTCGTTTCCGTAGTATTCAGGTTTTGTAATAAAAAAAAAACTAAAATAGTTAATCAAAATTTTATTGTAGGTATACAATTATTTTATAATCCAAATGTTTTGGATTCTGAATGCGTTTTTGCTCGTATATAAATCGTATCGTTTTTTTTATTATTATTATTATAAAACCTGAATACTACAGAAACAAAATATTAGAAATAAATATTTACTATTTTTACTTATAAATTTATGAAAAAAATAATTAAATTTTTTTTAATAAAAAAAGTTTAAAACTATAACTCTGACGTCACTAAATCGAATCAATCATTATAAATTACGCAAATCTTACATCGAATATGAATTAAAAAATTTGAAAACCCTTTAAAAATAGTTTTTTAAATTATCATAATTTAAAAAAAATTCTCCTTGAACTTACTTCAGGCCCATTATCGGACTAGGAGGGATCGGTAGTAAAATGAATGGACTTTTTTTAAGAAAAACAAAAACAAAAAAAGTGGCGTATTGACCGATTTTTTAATTTTAAAATTTTTTGCCCCTAATGGTGGCTATAAAAAACCTCAAATAATGTGAAAAAAAAATACACATAGGTGTATTTTACTCGGCAAGTGTTATCACATACAACCAATAATTTTTTTTCTAACATTTGCAAAAAGTAGACAACTTATCAAAGTTAAAGTTCTCAAGAAACATACCAAACTTTGGACCTTCACTATACTTCACCTTTTGACCCTAGGGGTCCAAAATTTTGGGAATCGTATTTTCTTTCGAAAAGTATTTTCTTTCCACGCAAATTTTGAGCCAAATCTAAAAGTTTGTTATCCGACTTGACATGGCATGTCCCATAGTATGTGTTCGGGAGTTATCGGTAGACAAAAAAAGTTTATATTTTACGTTTATCCCTACATACTGATTAATATCAAAATTTAATTAACCGAGTTTATGACATATACATTAAAAATTTATAGTTGGGGTTTAGAAATTATGTTTTACAGCCACATTGCCACAAATGTTACAGCCACACAGACAGAGAGTCACACATAATTTTTATCAGTCAAAGTTAAAATTTACACCAAATGAAGAAATTCATTACTTTAGAACTCTGTATTTACAGGGTTAGCCACCTAAAAGTGACACCTCCTTTATTTTTGATAATTCTCATCGAATCTAAAAATTCAAACAAGAAATTTTACACGGTTTCTTGTGAATTTATAGAATACTTAAACAAATTAAAAAACTAAAATTGTAAGGAAGCGATTTTTTAAATAGAACACCCTGTGTTTTTAAGTAAAAAAACAGGGTATTTATAAAAACATGAATTTTTTTAAATTCGTTGAAGTGGTCTAGTCTAGATGTTCAAAAAAAAAACGGAGTAGAACCTTTTATGGAATTTTCCATTAAATGAAAATTAAGAGAAATGAAGAGGGTGTCAATTTTAGGCACTCTGTACATATTCCTGCACATTTCAGATTTTTTGCTACTTTTTACTTACTATTACGAAGGAGGCTACATATGTATATTTTTTAAAAGCGTTACTCATTATTTTCCTATTAAAATTTAGTATATGTATGAAAAAATAAATTTAGCTGTTTTTCAGACAGCCCTTCACCTTTCTTATTTAATTAAAAATCTAATCACTTTACTGAGGTACCTATAAACGCATTTTTAAAGGTAAATAATAAATAATTACCAATTAGCAAAAAAAATTGTAACTCCCATTTACATAAATTATACTAAATAAGTATATGACAAAGTATTCTCGAGTCGAGTTGACAGACAAAATGATGACAGACAAGAAGACAAAAAGATGCACAAAAGTAGACAAGAAATTATTTTTTCATTCAAACTTAAACTATCGTTATTTCAGAATAGTTTAGGCGTTTTGAGAAGACTTAATGAAATATCTTAAAATTCTTTAACGTGGGAGGGGAAAGTACATATTTATCTATAATTCTTATCTAAAACGTTTTATTCCCATTATAATGGTTAAATTTACATGTTGGTGCCTCAAATGAATGGTTTTTTAGCTGGAAAATGAACTGGACTTTTATTCGATGCAAATTAATGAATTTGGGAAATCATCTACTACATTTGTATATTACGTAAGTACTTAAGGTATTAATAAACCTCATATGCATAATTTAATAGGCTCCCATATGCAAAATGAACCACTTAACATGGTTAAATGCTGCCTACGTTTTTACGTGTAATTTAACAAAAACTTTCCGTGGGAGAGCGCCTGCAAGTGAGTATACTATCAAGTGACAAATACTTGACACGGTTTAAATACCAAATTGGATAAAATTAATATAACCTCTGAACTCTTCATTGTAATTTGCAGTTTTATGATCAGGTTAATGTCTGATTCTATAGTTTACAGATAAGTGAAGACTGCTGACAACGATAAAAGCTCCGTTTCGGAACTTTCCGGCAGAAAGGAAGATAATAGAAAGAAAATTGCTAGGAATTGTAAAATAGTAAATGGTTATTATGATCATTAATGTATTTGTAAGTGTCAAAAAGTCATTATGTCAAAAAGTACGACCCATGTATCGAACAAGACTCATGTGACATACAGAAATTGAATGTGCATCGCAAGAATTTCTTTGGTTGAATAAGGTTATAGAAAAAAAGATATTAGATTTGTTCGCAGATCACGTTACGAACCAATTCAGAACTAATACTGAACCAGTTTAGGATTGTGCAAATGCGCATGCCCAGTTCGGAATTTGTAACTACCGCGAACAAATATTAAACTAGCAGATGACAGAAACAGAAGACGTATGTTTCTTCCTATAGACTATGTCTTCTGTCAGTTAGATGTCATCTGTTGTTCTATTATAAATAGATGGTTAAATAGCTAAAGAAATGCAACTCTTAACAAAATCACGAATAACAGCCACTAATTGCGAAAGTCCTGGAAAGAAATTACGAAAAATATATTGAAAATTCTAAACTAACAGGTAGGGGGGAGAAAAACATTCGAATATGCCGAGATTATGCACAGCATATTAGGAGGAAAAAGAAACATTAATCCCGTGTTACTTTTATCATCAGAAACAGTAACTATCGGAGAGCCATCAGAAAATATAATGGAGGTGATACAAGAAGATAGCGAAGGCGATCCTCGACATGAAGAAAACCAAAACTCCAAAATTGTCTCCACCTCAGTAATAAAACCAAAGACTGTGAAACATCATAAAAATGAAAACAATAGATCGAAATGTAATAAGCTAATAGAAATCAGAAAATATAGGAAGGAATACTACAAACAACGACTAGAAATCGAATAAAAAAAACTTTCACAGAAAATAAGAAGAAATGTGTTGCTTGAACAGTATTTAGAATTAAATGATAAAAAATTGTGTATAACTTGTTTTGTTTACAGTTTTGTACCTGTACCTGTATCGTTTACAAGAATGTTACATGTTTATTTTATGTGTTAGTTCTTTGAGAAAGAATCTAACTTTTAAGAAAAAAATTTAGTGTTGTTTATATTTTCAAAGAATGTCATTTTTAAGTTTTAATAATGTTTGCTCGAAATGTTTGTTTTTATATTTTGGTGTTTACAATATACTTTGTTTTATTCAGGATGTATTTCATTGTGTTAAAAATGTTTAACATATATGTAAATATGAAAATTCAAAATCTGTAATAAAAATAAATGCTCATCATCCGCTATTGCGCATGGGCAACCGGACTGAACTCTCAGTCCTAACATTAATCCCAGGACCGCTAGAACCGATTCCGAATCAATAATGAACCGATCCGATGTGCTCCACGAACACAGAACCGTTACTAAAAATTCCGAATGTTGTGAACCGCTAACGCATTGTTTTAAACTGCGCATGCGAATAGTCCCTGAACTGATTCCGAATTGCATCCGCGAACAAAGCTATTGAAAATTAATATTTCCAAATAGCTGACACTTCCGATTCTACCAGAAGACAGTATTAACCTTTTTTACTCTTATTTTAAATGGAACACATGAATGTTTTGGATCGACATTTTTGGATTATTAAGGATTATGTTGGGTAAATTTTTAGAACATCGATTTATTGTATTTTGACGAAATTTATTTGACTATTAGAAGTAGTTCGCGACTTGTTAAACTTTGTGCAAATGCCTAACTCGTGTTTTACAGGATGCTTCCCAACCTCTGTGACAAAATGAAAGAGGTGAATCCTCACAGAAGGGCAAGGGAAATTTTTGGTAAATAGTACAAATTTTAGATATAAATGCGTGAAGTATAATTTAAAAAAGGTATTTGCATCACGTTATTGAGTTCGAGAAGGGCAAGGGAAATTTTTCGTGAATATTGAAGTTGTGAATAGTGAAGTTGTGACTTGGCAACAGTGGCAGTCCCTTTCCTTGTCTAGGGGCAGTTCTAGACAAGGAAAGGAATCAGTGAAGCAGATGATTTACACCTGCACAATTCAATTTCTTATACTTTCGCAATTTTTTTGTGACACTCAAGAACATTTGCACAGCATTTAATGTATGTCATCTTGTTTGTGACATAACGTATTATATGTGAATATTTTTGGTTTGTCGCTAGGTAGTGTAGTCATCACAATTTTGATGACTGCTCAAGGGGTCCAAGGCCACCGTCAGATGCCCGATATTTGCTGAAATGGCAAAATGACATCAAAGTGAGGGACTACAGAGCGGGCAGTCAACAACCAACAACAGGCTACGATACTTATTAGACAGGAATATACATACGAATAATATATTGTTATTACTTGCGTATCCAGGTGTATTTAAATGATTTTGAACTTTTCCTCCGTGTTTCCTTTGGTAGTAAGTCAATGTTCTAAAAAATGGCCTTATTTTGGAAAGAATCTCAAAAGTTCACCATTTTCGAATTATCTCGATTTTTTTTGAAATTTTTTGAAAAAAAAAAACTGTATCACATTTAATTGGCCATTATTATAAATACCTACATATATCAACTTGGTATTTTGAGAACAAATTGAGGCTAGTGTCAACTTAGAGAAATCAGGCAATTTCAGTATGCATTACAGTCGTATGAAAAGATCACTTCAAACAACTACAATTATTCAAAAATTTATTATCTTAAATGAAACACATTTTTTTAGTATTGAAAATACTTCTGGACGCGTGTTAATGGAAGCTGTCTTGCGAAATATTAACGCGAGCGGCATGCGACCTCGACATGCGACCTCGACATGGTCACGTGACGACCTTGCCGTGTGTCTATGTTTATGTTTGGGTTACATGTGTGTGTAGTCATCCACAATTTTGAGAGTTGATGACCTGTTCAAGGGGTCCAAGGCCACCATCGGATGCCCGAGATTTGCTGATTCGCTGAAATGGCAAAACGACATCCGAGATGCATGGCGCTTATGAGCACGTTGAATAAAAAACTTCCCAGCAGTACACCGTTTAGTGAAAATTTGCCTGCGTATTTTATGAACTGATGTTGACTGTAAAATAAACATTTGATATTTACTGATCGTTGCAATAGGAGGAGGAGATCTCTTATTTTATTAATTTACCCTAACATATATACAGGGTGATTCATTAGAATAAAAAGAAGAATAAGTAATCTCTAAACTGGAAGATTTAGTTTTCTAGATATGTATGTACATCAAATGAAAGGTTTTGGTATCACACCCTGTATAAATATAAAGCGCGTAACAAAAATAGTTTTAGGCTGATGCAACCTGCATTTGAGAAATTATGGAGGAAATAATGTTGCCATTAAAGAAACGAAAATGGAATGTTTTAGAAAATGAAAAGGAGGCTATTCATCTTACGTTAATTGTTTACATTGTAAACAATTTTGAAATCATCTGGCTCACATTCGAATTCAAGGTTGCTGAGTGTATGGATTCTTAGAATCCAACCTAATTATTATTATTATTAATACTTTGTCGAATTTTGATGACGAAGGTCCATTAAAGTTTTCTTAAAGTTAGTTGGTAGATACACAATACAGTATCTACAATATGGTAGATACACAATTCTGCAGTTCCTAACAATTTAAATTAAACATTGACTTGATTTTGGATTTTGCATGAAAACATGGCTGAAAATTAATTTATGCGTTAGGGTAAACGTGGGATAGTTGCCCCACTTTTTCAAATGGGCGATTTACATACGGAAGATGAGCATTTAATAATCTGAAACTTTTGTGAAGATTAGTGTAATTATCAATGAAGACAATATTAATATAATTTAATACTTTTTGTTTTATTTATTTATTTATAAACGAAATAAAAACACCTTATAAATGAGGGATAACTGTGTGGGTTAGATGCCTCAGTGATATTTTGACCTGTGGGATAGTTGCCCTGAGAAATTAATGAGAAAATACTTTGATTTTCTTAACTTAAATCAACGTTAGCTTCAGCTTCACGAACGCTAAGTTCTGGATGACGTTCCATAAAAGAGTTCCAATGAAGTCCTGCTTTGCGAGTTTCTTTGTCAAAGTTATGTTCAATACCAAGTTTTTCAGTGAATTCAAACGCTGATCTTCGTATCATATCTCGTGAAATCCTGCTGCCTCTAATTTTTGAACGTGTGCGAGGAGCCGTTTTTCATTATTGACGTTCAAAACCGGGCGTTTAATGCAGGAATTAATAATAGGTAAAAGCGAAAATAAATCAAATAAAAAACATACAATGTGGGATAGATGCCCTTAGAAGCCTCTAAGGGCATCTATACTCACAAAAACTGGGGCATCTATCCTTTTTGCGTGGGATAGACGCCCTCCAATTTAACAAATAAATTGTTTTAAAGAGTGCTAAAATAATATTTGAATATTTCTAATTAATACATATTATTGACTATAAATACAAAAATATAAACACTTACTTTATAACATAAAAAGTTCCGGGCGAGTAAAGATTATACGTAATAACCTAAATTCACAAATCTGTCGACGCGTAAAATGGTTTTCGTTGCACAGCCCACGACTCATCTGTTCGAGCAAAGTGCACGTTTTTGACTGACAGTCGGGAGGCGGTCAGCTTATATTTAAACAAAACAGGGTGGGTGTGTTGTCCATACAGATCATTACGTGAACACTTGGGCATCTATCCCCCTACGGCATCTATCCCACGTTTACCCTACGTTATGTAAGCACTATATTAAACAATTGACAAGAAATTGTATCAGCTCAACAAGGCATTGAATATCTGATTTCTTAAGAACTGGACTGGCTGGTAGAGGCGGTTTCTCTTACGAATTCCCCAGTGAACGAAGTTGAGGATTGACAATGCTGTGAGGAGTCTATTGCGAACAGTCCTCTTCTTTGCCTAGCGACTTTTTGGCATCTACAGTTCACCAAAATATGTATTTGTATAAACTGCCGATTAGGACTATCAGACACCGACACTTGTGAAATCTCACATCCTGGTGGGCAATGTTGCTTAAACGCCGATCTCACATCTACAAGATATTCATAATCTTCTCGGTATGTTATCGAGTAATAGTCTCTTAGAGCATATCCCTGCCCCAAATGGTTTTCAAGAATACGACGGGCCAAATTCATCGCAACTGCATCTACATACATTCTCGGTACACTGCAGGTAGTCCACGGCAGCAAGGCCATTGTAAAGGCACATGATGACGATCAACTTACTAATCGAAAACATTTTTGTTAGAATATGCACGGCAAAGAAATCGCAAACCTGACTGAATATCACATGCAAGATAACCCGTTTAAAACGACAAGACCTTCAGGGTCAAACCGCCAAAAATCGTAACAACAAAACTGTGTTTTATTTTTATTATAATTTACTTTAGAAATTTCTACCAGCTGTGTCTGGTATTTTCAATACGCCTACGATACTTGCGTAAGATGCAAGATCTGTGAATTTTTACGTAGAATCATTGTTCATTAAAACTTCTTCAAATAACATAAACTCTAAAATAACCCTATCTCTTATTGTTTTTAGAATATATTTTTACAAGTGTATGATATCGTGTTTAAAAAGCACTGTATTAATTGAAGGAGATTTTGACCACCCCATATACATACATATGTAATTTACAAAAACTTCACAGTATTCACTGTTGAGGTTATGCAATATCTGCCACTGCAACATTAAAAAATAAAAATACCTGTTTGCTTTATGTACAAATAATACAGTTTTTTTTGCTCGATTTCAAAATTTTTTAATTTTAAAATTATCGAACCACTACTTACTGAAATTCGTTTCGGTTTGAAGAAACAATGTTACCTAGATTGTAACATAAAAAGTGTATAAGTCTTCACGCAGAACTCTACGCAATACGAAATTGCTTTTTTTCAGATTCCACCATTCTTTTTATTTACTACAACAAAAACCTAGCCAATACTTACCGAATAATTTTTGTTGCTGCACCTACGGCTTTGGATATGTGGGTCACGGTGTGCCGCAAGTAATAAAAGTCACTGTTTAGTGTTTAAGTTTCCGACACGCTTTTTACCACGAACAGAAAGAATTTCTTAAAGCAATGCTACATAATTGATCTACTGGTCACTGTTGAGAGTGTTGAGTGATGAGCGACGTGATCAGTGATCACATTTCGTTAACGCATCACGCAGTTTGCGATTTTAGATCGCATATCACTTATTCAGCAACATGCATGAAAACGATTTTTTTTCTGGCGTGTTATCTTTCATGTTTAATTTTCTATAAATAAACTCTTTATATTCCTTAACGTGATGATGACCCAGCAGACCCAGTCCCATTAATTATAAGAATTAGAGTATAAGATTACCATGTCACTTTCAGTGGCTCCGACCATTTCATCCGTCATCTATTGAAAATGACCGCTCGGCCTCGAGTCGGATCATGGACGAGGGTTTTTATCCGGCATTCCCGCAGGTCGTGTTATTCGTTCTGCTCGAATATACAGTGTAGAACAGCCAAATATAATTATTTATCCTGGAGTGGGTACTGGAACCTTCGGCGTAGAAACAAAAAACTGGACGTTTTCCACGAAACACTGAAGTACTATACTTTTCTCGACGCGCGGTTCGCTATATCGCCAACTTAGTTGGCATCTTCAGGAGAAGATTAAAACTCATATTTCATCAAGTTTTAATTATTTTAGTATTATTTATATAATAATAATTAATCATCAAGTTTTAATCTTCTCCTGCGAAACGCGCGTCGAGAAAATATAGTAGTTCGGTGTTTTGTGAAAAACGTGTTTTTTTATATATATATATATATATATATATATATATATAATTATTTATATCAATTATTATGCATATAAAAAAATCGCAAGACGTGTCAGTTTTAGATTCTGAACTGACATCCTAGAACGTAAAAATGTCATACCTAAATCAACCCCCTTCGAGTGACAGTTACAACCCCCAAATTTTTAAATTGGAAGTAGGGTCCTGGAGTGGGTACTGGAACCTTCGGCGTAGAAACAAAAAACTGGACGTTTTATTAGGAGATTTTTTATTTATTCAGGAGAAGATTAAAACTGAAGTTTTAATCTTCTCCTGAAGATGCCAACTTGGTTGGCGAAACGCGCGTCGAGAAAAGTGTAGTAGTTCGGTGTTTCGTGGAAAACGTCCATTTTTTTTTGGAAGTAGGGGTTTGTAATACCCCATTAGAAAGGTGCATTCTCTTCACCTTCACAAACAACTTCAGTAGTTAATAATTATTGCTCACATTTCATGAATGTCAGTTAGTCAAAATTAAAAAAAAAAGGTGTTTCGAGAATATAATTTTAATCACACATTTGACAAATCTCTTGATCTAGAAGCTATACTTGCTTAAATCAGGTATTAACATTTCCTTTACAAATATATTTTAATTATTTTTAATAAAATGCAAATATAATTTTACTCTATTTTATCTTTTATAATGGACCGCAGTATAAGCCACAAATAGTAAATCGCCAAATGTAAAAATAAAAAACACAAATAAAAACCACCTAACTACACAACACTAATTTGCATACATCGTGTGAGTTTCGATCTAAACAACCTCATATAATTTTCTTTAAAATAGTACAATCTGAACTCAGAACCCAACGAAATAGGTTTCCTACTTCATACCTTAATGAAAACGAAAAGCTAACTAAATTAACAGCCCTACCTAGTTATTGGTCAAATTAATAATCATCAAAGCTTAATATCACCACTATCAACACTGAAGAGAATCATCTGTCCTCCGTTACCAAGGATGAACTATACCATTGACTTTTATTGAACGTCTTCGCCGCAAAAATAAAAAAACTCAAGTTTGAAAAATAATGGATGGTAGAATTTGAAATTTTCGTATTTTCGTAAAAAGATGTGGAGGGGGGTGTGTTACTAGGTATATAGGTGTTACTAGGTTTATACACTAGGTAATTATGATAAAAACTAATTTCACAATTATTTTTGAAATTAAGTCGATGTATCCCCAAAAAAAATAGTAGAGTGGTGTCAGATCCGGTAAAAATCAAATGTGATGACACTAATCATGTCAAATAATTGGTAACTTATTGTAAAATAATTGGTAATTAATAAATGGCTCATTGCAATTTTCGATTGTATCGAGCATGAACAAATCTTTTAAAAAATGTTCCACACGACACCCCTTTATATTTAAAAAAATTGACCAAGATTGCACCCATCTGTCATTTTAACTCTTTGAGCTGCCACTTTCATGTGGAAATATTGGTATTTTCGTCTCATTTCAGCTTCCCAAATTTAGCGCCATTATCTTTATGGATTAATATGTTCCTACCATCTGAGATTGGAATTTGACATGCATATACATACATATATATAAAGAAAAAAAAACTGCACAATGCTTTGAATATTTTTTTATATAATATTATCACTTTTATTGCATCGCTGGAAAATTCGCATAATTTGGATTTTTGTTTTCTAAGTGCCACTTTTTAATATGTTCATTTCTTAAAATGTTATGGCCCAATAAGTGTCACTTGTACTACATCTTTATATTGCAAAATGTTTAACACTAGGCCGTATTTTTCAATGAAGCGGTAGAAAAAGTTTATAAACCATAGAAAAATATTATATTTTTTTCTGATTGTTACTCAAAATTAAGGTAGAAAAAAAATATTGAAAATTCTGCAATGTTTGATAATGGTATTGTATATTCTAATATGTACATATGTATGTACAGGAGTTGACGATGTACTTTATTAATATGGCACATAAGGAGCCATCCAAAAAAAAATATCATCAAATTTGGCCATGCAAAAAAAGACGTATTTTGTTCTTATATCTTATATTTAAAACCTTATTTAATTGTCAAGGCTGTTACATTATGTGATATCCATTATTTATTTTACAATTGTAGATTCACTTGTCAAAAGTTTGACAACAACAATCTCTCTCGTTCATAGCCTGATTTGATTACGTTTTTTTTATGGCTCGTTACAACAGTATTCCAGTTGCTTGAAGACCGGTCCTGAAACATATTATTAACCTACGACGACTAGAAATAGAATGAATAGTGTGATATAATTTCATAATCAATTATGGCCAACGTGCGGAAGCTACCAGTTACTTTGGTGTATTACACTTATGATGCGTACGCCTCTGTGGCGCATCTCGTTTCTTCGAAGATTACTAATAAGCCACTAAAGCTTAGAAACCCACTAAAAAATAGCCCATTTTTTCATATGTCAAAAAATAGTTGTACTTTGATAAGCGCTACTATTGGTACTACCTCCTGCATAAATACATATATATTCACATACCTAAATACTCGTTTTCCAAATTTTTTAAGAATTTCAAGCTCTATAACTCGAAGTCACATTTCTGATTGCATGCGTATGTTTCGAGCTGCCTCAGAAAAAACTGCAATAACACCCCATTTTGGGTCACTTTTGTCTACCTAGCTGTTGAAGCTAACCTTGGCGAAAGGGAAAATTCAGGATAGTCATATTAAATCATATATGAAGTGTTTAAAACAATATAACTATTACCAGCCATTATACCCGAATTTAGCTGCCCATAAACTGGACTAATCAGAATTAGAAACAAACAGAATTAGAAACATCCCGCAGTCTGCACTGTAGTTGTTATGACTGACTGGTTTCGAATGACCTCCGTTTTCGATAAATTGCACGTTTCTAAATGGCATACCTTCATGCGGACCACCCAGCGCTTTTTAAAATCGGTATGCAAAATCTTCGTCTCGAAGCGCACCGCGCACCGTCTGACCGTCTGACAGTCTCACAGTGTGGGCTCAGTGGGCTGGACTGGAAAGGCAAGATCAAGCCTTCTAATGGTTTAGACTTTCAATAATATCTAACAGACACTTGTCGAGGTTCGGCGAACTGTAACAATATTTTATATTTAACACAAACAATAACAGAAGATTCTTTGTGTCTGCTAAGGAGTAGTGGTCATAAAAAAAATTGAGGTTGCATGCAGAGCTAACAATAGAAATTCTTGAAAGTGTATCATAGAGTTTGCTTTTTCCAAAAAAAAAAAAAAACCAGAATGTGAAATTATACCATGTGCAGTGAAATTACACCATTGGTGAAAAAATTAATTTTTTATATTGCCTTGCATCATGAAATCTTCTTCCCACACCGTCAACCGGGCTCGATTTTCAAATTAATTTCAAAATTTAGCAAATGTTCCACTTTAAAATAGAAAAATAAAAATACCTACATATGGTAGACGAGCTATGGATGCAATTTCTAATTTTTCTGTTCTCATTATCTCACCTGTTTATGTATGTATTTAAAAAAAAAAGTGGTGGGTAAAGTTTCCGTGGGGTCACATTGCCCACACTTCGTTTTCCCTAATAAACAAGCTAGAAGCACATCCTTGGGTACAGTCAGACTAAATTAGGGTGAAAATGATAACTCATTCCATTCAAAAACTGGTTTAATGACACCAATAATTCTAAAAAAAAGAGTTTATTATTATTATTATTATTACTAAAATACCGAATATAATTAAGAAACCTAATTGAACATTGTATTGCAACATAAAATTAGAAACAAGCTGAAAGATCGTCCTGAAAACTGTATATGTACACCTCTTCTCTCCTTGAATGATAGAGAGTCGAGAACCACATTAGAAATGCTTGCTTTATCTCTCACAGATGGGAACATAAATGATTTTCCTCGATCAGATATTATCATTAACACTTTTCACTGTGATCTTAACCTGGTAAAATAACCCATATTTATCCAAGATTGAGGGATGGCATTGCCCAGCCTTTGATAACACTGATCCAATAAACTTCAAAAAATGAAAGAACGACGTCTTCTACATCTTCATTCCATTATTAATAAAAATATAAACAATGGGCATTATTTCCTTTTTTGTTTGAAGACCGTATAAATCACTTATACAGGTAAACATGGGTCAGTATGAAACATAGCCTCAGAACACTTTTTGACATTCTATTCGTTCGCCGGCCTGACGTATAACCTGAAGGGGTCTTTATTATGGGATTGCCCCTGGAAAATATTGCGTAATGCGTCACGTCACGCGGTTACTACATCTGTTCGCCGGCCCGACATATAACCTGAAGGGGCAAAATCTGGGGTAGGGAAAAACTCTATCGATCATCATGTATGTGACGCATGACGTCATGGGTCCAAACACATAGAATTTTCCATGGCCTCACGTGCGTAGCTTCGTGAGCTAATTTCGGAATTTTTTCTAGTCTCTGGCGGTGATAAGAATAAACTCTTTTTTCAAAGTGATAGCTTTTTTCATAAGTTGGCAAAGTGGCCCCGGTGGGCAAAGGGTCTCCAGTTGACGGTAGGTCAAAAGTCTCTGATCACGTCAAGGGAAGATCGCAACATACTTCTAATACCAAAGAAATATTTTAGCGGAATTATCTGGTGATAATGTGAAAAAACGTTTTATTTTATCGGTGCCAACCTATCCAAATCTAAGCTCTAGTAGGTCAGTAAAAATTTAAGCCTCAGTATAATTAAGAATGACAAAAAACCTCTTAAGTCATATTTAAAAGGTTTCTACTTGCAAAGTAAGAACTTGATAGTTTTGTTTTCAACAGATTCAACAGATTATTGAACTGACAGATTATAAGTCGTATTAGTCTTAAATTTAAATATAAAATTATTAGTTTGTGCACTCACATGATAATAATGGTTTGTTTTCTACTAATCTTAACTACCATCTTAACTAATGGTGTCATCATTATTGTGTGGCAAAAAATTACTTATGCGGTTTTGTACTTTAACCATCGCTATGTGATTTCTTTATTTTCCTTTTTCAATAAACATAGACGGAATGTCGATAATGGCTTATCTACATACATATGTCATTATATGAAGATAGATATAGCAACCCGCATTTGAAAACAACAAAAATGTGGATAGAATGTCTAAAAATCTGAGAAAGAGTTGATGTGGGGATTTTATATTTATCTCAAACATTCTGAACCCTTTTTTTAATTTATTACTCATTGAGGAGCCAAGTTAATCGTATTGAGGCTTTAAGTAGATATCGCATGCCTATGTATGTAGCTGAAAATATCACGGTAACCGTCACGTTATACGGTGTGTGTCCTCTTTTTCGATATGATTACATTGGTGAGAGAAAAATGGAAAGACCGTAGCCGGGTAAGGGGGAAAGTGTACCTTCACCTGTTTGTCCATTTTTCCAATATTGATTTCCGAAAGTTCCTACTTTTTGAAAAATTAGTGTGTAGGGTCTATTGTTATTTAATAGGTAGGGTCTAATTTTAGGTGAATTATGTACATGGTAGGTACGAATCTACTTATTTATGTAAATTTCTGTAAAACCCTAATTCTCACGTTTCGGCATTTACTGTTTGTAGATTTATGTAAATACGTGATACAGCCTATTTGATTTATTTTAAAAATACCCGCATAATAGTTTGGTTTTACCAAATTGACCTGCGGTTGGGATTTCCCCTAATTCAGTTTACAACTGTTTATTGGAGACTGGTTTCGGGGAACCTACCTGGTCTGCGGCTGATTGTTGGTTTAAGGATTTTAAGTTCAGTTGTGAACAGAGTCTCGACAGTTCATCTTTACCGTTCACCGGCTCTACACCGGAGTCTATCTCCGCGATTTACCGGACTTCTCCGGTTTTTCATATTTTGTAAATATGTAAATAAATCACTGTACATACATATAGCCGACTAAAGTGCTTTACTTACCACACCACCCATCGCCATAAGTGCCACTCTAATATCTA
This sequence comes from Aromia moschata, assembly GCA_029963805.1. Classification (NCBI taxonomy): domain Eukaryota; kingdom Metazoa; phylum Arthropoda; class Insecta; order Coleoptera; family Cerambycidae; genus Aromia; species Aromia moschata. The sequence continues at coordinate 897,270 of JAPWTK010000166.1, forward strand.
TTTAAGAATAACCATTGGTCAATTCGCAACGTAATAACTAATAACGATAATATAATATTCGCAATAGCAATAAAAATCTTTTTATTCTAAAAATTATTTTCTCAAAAAGTATGCACTTTTGGAAATCAATATTTGGCTCAGTTTGAGGTCACATGATGATAAGAAAATGAATATGATGAATAAAATGATGAGAAAAAAATAGCGAAATTGATGCAAAGGCACTTTTCTCTTCCTTACCAGCTATGGCCTTTGCAAATTGGAAATGTTGTAAATCTGAATATATCGTATTCATGAGCCATAAAACTCTTTTTGACAAAATTTGAGAAAATACTTTTTTTCAAATTTACTCAACCTCGCATCTGTTATCACTTATGGTTGAAAAATTACCCCATCGAGAATAGATCAGATAATATCAAATACCCTGTAATATCAAATTGAGCCCGTTACATCAAACAGTCTTGCCAACTACACATTCGCTGATTCGTTATCTGCAGAAAATTAAACTGACTTCCTTTGGAACTAACTGACTGTAAAATAATACATAATTCCGAAAAAAATGCTATACTAAATATAGCAGCAGCATTTTACTGCATAATATTTATCATAATATTTAGCATCATTTACCATAACTCATAAAGTTCAAAAACATATAAACAACTCATAAAGTTCAGATTATTCACCGTACCTGGAAAGGAATTGTTAATTCTAAAGACAAACAATAACGGGATACGGGATTACTGCTAATTTCTAAGCTAATTCGTTCCCATTACATTTGGTGACAAATTCGTTTTTAATAGAGCTTACTTACTTAACGCAAAACGACCCAATAAATCATATCCTCACCGGATATTTAGCGGGAAAACAACTTTGATCCGTTTAGTTTGTCGTAAATGAGGTAAAATATTGCACAACTACTTTGTACTCAGATACAAATGTATTTTTATAAACAGATGTTTATTGCTATTAAATTGCAAATATTTGCGACATGTTGCAAATATTTTCGTAAAAATATTACGCTCAGTTTTATTGTCTGTTGTCAATTTACTATACCAAAAAATTCAAGTCATCAAAAAGCCGAGAGAAAATCGAATCGTAAACAAGCTATAAAGATTTGCAATCATTTGCGCGTTTTTTTATTTTGATTAATGCCAAAGTAAATATTATTTTTTGTTGACAAAACAGCGGACCACATGTAGATTAATTAAATAAGATAATTTCTTCTTTTTTAGTGGGTTTTATCTCCATCTTAATTAAATGAAATATAGACCTCATTTAAGTTTAACCTTTAATCGTTAATATCTATTGACACCAACCCCTCAGGGTGGATGTGAAATGTCAAATGGGAACCAATATTTTTCGTTGCAGAATTAAATTTTACGTGTCACGTAAGTTTTTATTGAAACATTTTTTTCATTCGTGATAAATAGCGTTGAATTTTTCCATGAAACTACTTTCAGCGTTACCCAGGAATAACGACAAGGACGTAGTAGTTTTCTGTTCCCTTCAGGGTGCATGTTTTATGTGAGTCTCCTCGCCTCTCACCATTTGATTAAATTAAATACTCAAAATGATGACCTTCAACTTCAATTCACTTGTTCGTTTCAAATGCAATTCATAAGTAGGTATGTCTGGTGTAATTGCAGCGCAATCAGCCTTGGATAGCTTTTGGTACCATTTGATAGATTTTTTGAAAATAGTAAACACATGCTTCTTGTCTTTTCGATTCGATGTGTTTTCTCCGAGAATTACGATGATGGGGATGGGGGTTGGGTTTGGTATCATTAAATTCCCTCCTTCGAGACAAATAAATTTCATTACCAACTTTTTTTGATCCGATATGTAGTTTTCGAGATATTACGATTTGTCAAATTAAATAGGACACCATGTAAATATATTTTTTCTCCAATTGACAGGAAAATACTAACTTTGCAGATAAATACCAATCAATCAATCAAATATCAAACAACCTTTTCTTACCTAGGCAGCCAAATGATTGGTCTCAATGGCAACTAAATATTTAACATTTTTTGACAAGAAAAATTTATTGGGGCACACAACAATTACATATTTCCAACAACAATATATTTTTATAAATTATTGTAATAATTTGCAAAATATATTCAAATAATCGGAGAAAATATGATATGTTCAACTCAGCAGCAAAGCAGATTGACTGCCTAGTTAAAAAAAAATATTATTGCAAGCCGTTTCCAGGATAATCTGGTGAAGCAGGCGTTTTTTGTATCTATTTTATTGAAGTTACGTTTGAAGTTTTTTGCTATTACAGCCTTCTGTTTAGAAAATACAAGAATCGCAAATTTTACCAAATACCACTGGTCTTGTTGTAATTTCTTGACCTACAAAACTTGCAACGAGCACCAAGTTTTGTAAGCCGAGGATATAAACGGGTACAAACTTGAACTTACTTGTCGCAGCTTGAGCTATCTTTCAGTCACATCGGTGCTAACAGGCTGTGCAACGATATACCGTGTAAATTAAAATGACCAATATTCAGACCTTCGTTAATGAAATTTTAATTTTTCTTACAAACCTGTAATATGTAATACTTACGATACCTAAATGAGACAAATAAATGCGTTTTCACGCACTGTATACGAGGTGTGTAAATTAAGTAATGAGACTGGCAACGTAGCGGCCAATCTAGCAACACTGCGGAAACGGGACTTGGAAGGGCAGTAGCTTAACATGTAATGCACCTTCAGTATAAGTTTGAATGTCATTTGTTTGTTCTTTGTTTTCGTAAACAGTTTTTTCTAGTGCGCTTTAAAAATGACATTTTTGAGCAACGGTGTGCTATTAGGTTTTGTTTCAGACTTGGACACAGCGCGATGGTGATGAGACTTGGGTGTGTGAGTATGACACAAAACCAAGCGCTAAAGCATGGAATGGCACACTTGAAGCTCTCCAAGACCCAAAAAAGCAAAAATGAGAAAGTCGAAGATCAAATGCATGCTGATTTGCTTTTTTGATAGCCAGGGAATGGTCCACAAAGATGTTGTGCCTCCAAGCCAAATTGTAAATTAACACTTTTACAGAGAGGTTCTTAAAAATTTTCCAAAAAGGATCATGCGTGTGAGACCAAACATCAAGACAACTGGATGTTGCATCAAAACAGTGCGCCTTGTCACACAGCCATTTCAATAAACGAGTTTTTAGCCAATAAAAACATTCCTGTGGCTCTTCAGCCTCCTTATTCGCCTAACTTGAGTCCTTGTGACTTTTTTCTTCCCGAGATTGAAAAATCACCTCAAGGGACGTCATTTTGGGACCATATAAAACATTAAAACGGCTGTAACCGACCAGCTGAAGGCTATTCCAGTATATGAGTTCCAGCACTGCTATGAGGAATGGAAGAACCGTCTCCAGCGCTGTGTGGCTTCCCAAGGAAGTTATTTTGATGGAGATAATAATGAATTGTAATTTTATTTGAATAAAAAAAAAATATATTCTCTCATTATTTACACACCTCGTAAGACAATAACTTTCCCTAAATCTGAAAGTTTTTTTTTTAATAAAATGTATCTAATTGGCGCTATTGAAATATTTCTTACATAAATTTTATTTTTATAGGGTTGACCCGAACATTACATATGTAACAATTACAAATTTTAGAAAAAGGAACCAAAATGTTTCTTCCTTAGAACAAGTTTCTGTTGTTGAGTTGTGAAACACTCAATAAATCTTAAAATATTCGGTTACAAAACAAAAGAAAATCATTCCGGGTCAAATAGACCCGAACAGGACAGTATTGTTAATTTTGTTTCATTAATGGGGTGAAATTTATGCCACACAAAAAAGAAAATATAGTAGTGCAACTTTCGTAGTATTCTTGAATGGAACTCTCTATGGTGCTATTTTTGCTATTTGAACAAAATAAGTTTTTGGTCGAAAACGATTTGGATTACATCGGCACGCAAAAAAAAGTGCACCAACGTAATCATACGTTTTTTGGGTCGCTGAATACGATTCCATAGTTGGTTTAAAGTCATCACGTCATAATTCTAATAATCTACAAAAAAAAGTTAACCACATTTCTTCCAACCTAATAACTCCGTAACCCTGGGAATCAAATCGCATAGATTCGGACGTGTAGTAGGAAATAATTGTTTTTCGACATTGGCTAACCCTAAGTTTACCAGCGACCATGTTACGGTTTCAGATAATCACGTTCCATTACATTACATTAGGTTCGCTCGCATACACATAATTTTCTTTGATCTATTTGCTTATTCAACATATCGAGAAAGTGAGGAAATGGGGTTAAGTTTTATTGGATTTGACAACCTTTACTCACAGATCTTCAGGCTATGGGGTTATTGCGTTTGAGATTGTCTACTAAACGAAACACCACGATACATCACTTCTACATATGTAGCTATATCGTAGCAGCTGTAGGATTGTTGTGTTATTGGGTTCGGGAGTATGGGGTTATGAGGTTATTGGGTATAAGGATTTTGCATCCTAAAAAAATAGGTACCATTATATCGTAATTTCCACTTATTTTTTATTATTAAAGTGGTATTAAATGGTCGTGGCACACTCATAATTAAACTATTAAAAATTAATTATAAATAATGTTGAGTTCTTAAAAACACACTTATTTGGTATTACTGAAAATTATGGGTATCCTAAACATTCAATAATATACAGTATGTCCCCGGATCGAAATTAAAAGAGGAAAAAATTGTGTGTTTTTGATTTCTCAGAAAAAGTCACTCTTGATGATTTGCCCTGCTTGATTTCAAACCCCCAAAACGCAAATTACTTTTTATATACATAACTCAAACGGTTCTCGAGATAATACCATTTTTCTTCATAATTTGTACTTTCACAAATTTTTATAAGTAATTCTAATTGGCGGATTTAACCCAATAATTTAGTTGTCTAGGATACTATATGCTATAGAAACTCAATTAATTAGTTAGCTAAAAAAATATTCGAATTACTTATACTTAAAACCAGAATTTTTTTATCCAAATAATGCTCCTCCTTTTTCTGCACAAATTTCAATTCGAGCTCTAAATTCGTTAAAACTATTTCTAATTTCCTCAATTGTCAAGGACTTGACTGCATTTTGAATCCTTGTTTTTAATTGCTATTCATCATTTTCTAGTGGTTCACGATAAACAATTTGCTTTAAACGTCCCCATAGATAGAAGTCCAATATTGTCAGATCCGGGCTTCTCGGCGGCCATAAAATGGGACCATCCCTTCCTATCCAGTGTTCATTAAATTCGGAATTGAGACAATTACGGACAGTAACGGCATGATGAGCAGGGCACCCATCTTGTTGGAAAAACATTCTCGTTCGATAACTTAAAGGAAGTTCATCAAGTTTATCTGTTAAAAAAAATTGTAGCATCTCCAAATATGTATTACGATTGATGAGAGATTACTGAGAGGAAACGACGCTGTTTGTTGAAAAAGTAGATTCATCGGAGAACAAAATTCGCTTATAAAATCCTACGTCATTTAAAACTCTGTTGCCCATCTCCAAACAAAAATCCAAACGTTTGGCTTCATCACCCTCCTCTAAGGTGTGCCTGAATTTTGGTTTAAATGGTAAAATTCGGTTCTGCTTGAAAATTCTCTGTAAATGCTATTTACTTATTTCAGTTTCAATTGCCCTTCTTTTAAGTGATAATCTTGGAGCTTCTCTCACAGTATGGAGGGCAAGAACTGAAGCAGCATCATCTTCATTCAACCATTTTTTTATTTTTTAATGTTTAAAACAGAGCCTGTTTCTAAGATCTGGTCATCAACTTCTTCGCTCCGACATTAAAAATGCTAACATCCGGGTATTTTTCGTTAAATTTATTAATAACAACACAATAGCACTCTTCCCCAGTTCCGTAGCATTGAATCAAATAAATTCTTTGTTCTAGAGTCAACATTATAGCATATAAATAGTAGCAAAATGACGAAGATTCGATTTGAAGTTATACTTATTAGTTGTCTGCAGTTGTCAGTGATATCTTGCAATGAAATCCGCCTACTAGAATTTTTTTATAGAATTATAAAAATTATGAAGAAGTCCAAATTATGAAGAAAAATAGTTTGAGTTATATAAAAAGTAATTTGCGTTTTGGGGGTTTGAAATCAAGCAGGGCAAATCATCAAGAGTGACTTTTTCTGAGAAATCAAAAACACAAAATGTTTTCCTCTTTTAAACTCGATCCGGGGACATACTGTATAAGGCGATCCATTTGAAAATTTTAAGTGATAAATCTCACTCGATACATTGGATAATAGTGAATCCTTGCTATTAATTGGACTAAATGTGAACTAACAACGGACCAATTTGTGTTTGTCCCTAACTACTCGTAAAACTGACTCCTAAACGACCACTGAATCTCAATTATTGCGTAAGGACATGGTTTCCAATACATTCGCCTCTTTGTAGCGCGTGATTTGTGATGACTCATTTCACTATTTGTTCGTTAGACTAATGAGAAGTTCTTTCTAACGGTAAATAACCCGAGTCGAGGGAAAGAAACGGAGACGCCTGTCTCTGCGGCTCCTTGAACACTACCGAACGGTAGCAGGCGAATGTACGAATTCTGGTCGTTATCCGAGGCATTTCGCGGACCTCGAAGAACGAGAGGAAATATCTCAGGCAGGCGAGCGGGCACTTGGTTCTGCTGCCGCCGCCAAGCCGAAGGAAAGCGGACCTTGAGGTGGCTAGTCACTTCGTTGTAAGTAACCCCGTAGGAATGCAGTTCTATCAATCCGGGTAGCTTTTGTCTGTCGAAGTGTTGAGTCATTGGGCACGTTGTCGGAGAGGTCTGGCCGCGGTCAGGGCCGGCCGTAGGAGGTTGGCAACGAAAATATTCAAAATAATAATAACAATATTTATTGTGTACAAAAAAAAAATACAAAAATGTTCCATCTATTCTCAACATAAAAATTGACTACATTATCTATATCTATCCTAAAAACACACACTTTGTAAATTTAATTTAAGCAAATAATAAAATAGACAAATATGTACATCAGACAGTTGCATGTTAAGGAGATTATTCAGCAGTTTTAATACACTATCCTTTTTAAACACCTTAAGGTAAATTCATCATATGTATTGTCTATACTAGTTAACAACAAAACAAACAAAAAACTATATTTAACATACTGAGTAAATGAGTTAAAATTAAACACAATTGATTTATTAAACTAGTTGAAAACATAACATAGATATAGAAACAAAATACGTCTGAATATCTTAAAAAGTAACAACATAAATATACATCAAGAAAAAAAATACATGTAAAAACTAAAATACATATAAAATAATACACATAAAAACTTAGATCCTTTTAAGTATCTAAGTATTTACTATCAAATGTTCAGCTTGGACATTTGTTGCTAAATGTGACACATCCAGGTTGAATTTTGAAATCAGGATGGAATTTTTGAAAATGTCTTCGGTTTTGGAATTTCTCTACTTGCAGTTGACTGTGATTTGAAGATTCTCCGAATTTACTATATGCCAAGTGATATAAATTAGCTGCTGGATTTTATCCTTTTTTTATTTCATTCTTTTGCAAAAATAAATGTAGTCTGTCAATTTTCTAGAAGGGCTCTCAGACTTTTCATACTTTGGGCTTCAGCTCTCAGAGTTGATGGCGTTGTCATCAATTGGATATCCGAATAGGTTTGAACAAATTCTTGTGCGAGGAAATGGTTTGCATCCATTTAGGTATTCGATAGTACATCAAGGAATTATCATCACGAGCGATATATTTTTGAGATGTTGATAATACGTGAAATATACCAGTCCTGTTGTTCAGAATAGGAATAGGAAAAATTCTGAAAATTGTAGTTATTAGTTGGATTAACGGTATTTTTAATATGAATACTAGATCTGAGTTTCTTGGAATGCTTCTAATTCAAATAATATTTAGCTACATTAGACAATTTTATTATGAGAGGTAAATTACTTTGATGTTTTCCTTAAGTCATGTCAGGTTGGATTTTAAGAATTAATATAATATGTCTAAAACCGTCTTCATTCATGTTCCATAACTTTCAAAAGCTAACCTCAAATTTTCTCGAGCGTAGTCACCGAGGTTAGATATCGGTGTATGTAACTTAAGTACATATATAATATACAACCTGTTTATTATTTTTTTTCTTCGACGTTATACAGCTTCAATGGACATGCGTTCCTGGAAGTTGTTCCTAAAGGAGATAGAGTTCAAAGTATTCATATCCAAGGTTAATGTTTTGATGCTGAATCTACTGATGGTATCAAAATCCGTGGACATTAATTAGTGGAGGGGAGGTATTGTCGCTAGCCTATTTAAGGTGTAAAATTTTACATTAGGAGTAAGTTTTTGAACATTTTTTTGAGAAGATTCAGATTTTCTCATCCATTTTGTTTCAAAAACGGCTCTCGTGTTATTTTCGTACTACGCCGACGTACCGTTTTAGAGAAAAACGGAGTTCTCCTAAACCGTACGTCGTAGACTATGAAAACATAAGTGCAACCACAATGTCCATGACAGATTTGTCAAGCTAATTTGCAGTTTCTTTTGGTTTCTTTGATTGAAATTACCACAGTTAACGAAATACCTCAAAGAAGTATTTCACGTATTTCTATTTTTTGTAATATGCTTATCTTCTTTTAGGTATAATCTCTTCGCTTCTATATTAGCGGCTATTTTAGAAATTCCATTAAAAATAATTCACGAAACAATAGAATTATCTGTTATTAACAAGTCTCAATCTCGAGTGCAATCAATCAGTAGAGATTAGACATTTTATTATTTTGTTATTAATCTGAAGCAACTTCTGTTCACAAAAACACATGCTTATCGCAAATGAACTGATTACATGGATTAATAATTAAATATAGGATAAAAACACAATTAGATTACAATTAGAGGTCAAATTTGTAGGATTTTATATATTACTGATTGTAACTATACACGATCCACCTAAAACAATAACAAATATGAATGTAAAAACTGTCTTTCAGACCTATTAAAGAGATACTGGTATTTTATTTAACCACATAGTGTACTTTATATGATCGTAAAAATCCTTCTAGAGTACAACACTCAGTGTGTGTTAGGAATAGTGGATAACAATATGGATCCAGGTGTATATAAAGCAAATAAATAATTTGAGGTGTTCTTGTTTGGTAAATATCAAGTCCGTTTTGGCTATTACGGCCCAGACTTCCAAGCCTGTGCTTCACCGTCGGTGTTTCTCCTTTCTTCATCTCGTTGGGTCCACATTTTGCTTTCAGAAAGGTGAATGTTGGGGTCAATTAATGGCTTCATTAAATATTTATTTATAGATGCGCCGCATAACTTCGCTTTGGCGAAATGTTTTAAGAATTAACGAATTCAGAGGTTATTATTGTTGGTATAAAATGTACAATGCTATCTATTGTGGATATTCGCGGATCACAAAGTTCCTCGGTTAAATTTTCTAAATATGTATGTATATCTGTCTATATAGTACACTAAAATAATTTGTTCTATAATTACCATAACATAATTAACTTAACAAGATAGTCTACTTCATATACGAGTTCATCGATGTTGTTTGTGCATTTATATATAGACATGCAAAGTTTTATTTTAAATTGCATTTTAAATAAAGTTGAAATTTAAGTAAAATAATATCGAGTAAAGGGGTTGAGGGTTGGACCCCCCTTAAAAATAATTATTAAACTAAGGAGCTCTCTAATTCACTAAATAACAAGGAAAAAACTATTTACTTCCTATATTCGACTTATGTATTTAAACTTTTTATCATAAATAGTACCTAATTGATGTTAATTGAAATTAAGTTATTTTTTATTCATTAGGATAAATTGCAAACTGTTATCTGTTATCTAGTTAATTGTTATCTAAACATTTAGTTCAAAAAAAAGTAAGAAGTTTTGTGGAACGATCCGATCCGCCCTTTTTAATGTCAGTCTTATACTGTGAGAGACTAATGTTTGGAATAATATTAAAAACTCAGGTTTTATTGATATTTGAACGAAATGCTTCGACACGTCAATTTTTATTTTCAATTTAGAGTTTCCCAATAAATATTGAAAGTATACAGGGCGTTCGAGTTTCATGTACCGCTGTCAATTTTAATTTCTTTAAATAGGAGACCCTGTATCGTTTTATATTTTTGAGCAGGCACTTAAGACACAATTTCAAAAATACAACATTTGTCTCCTATCGATGTCCGATCGTCAATTGTCTGATGTAAAAGTCTGTTTAACATTACACTCTAATTAGCTTAAAAGTGTCAGTTAAAAGCTAGTGGTAAGTGTCACTTGAACGTAAATTAATCACTTCGGGCCTATGAACGGCCGGCTCGTCCTCCGGATTTCAATCCGTGTGATTATTTTTAATGGAGCTATTTAAAAGGCGAAGTCTATATCACACAACCACCTAACATTGAAAATTCAAAAACGAGAATTAAAAATGAAATTCGGGAATCACACCTGTTATTAGAAAAGTATTAAGCGAATTTGAATATCGTATGGCTATAGCTCAGGAAGTGTTTGGAGAGCATATCGATCCTTTAATTTAGGTGTATTTGAAAACTATTAATGTATCACATACTACTTTCTTCATGTTACGTTGTTTCTGTTACTAATACTACTCACAAATCCCTTACCAAAACACCCCTAGAATATCTCAAAAACCTGACGTGATAAAGCAATACTAATTTGTTTTCAGCGGGAAAAATTACCTCGGAAAAAACTGTTCATTGTCCAGGGGCAAAATCTTGCAAGGTAGTGTAATTATTGGAGGTTTTACTTTGCCTTTCTAATAGCCTTATATTCTTCAATTCATTTCTACAATTATTATGGATAATATGTGTATCATGTATTAATGATCCACAATTTGGCACAATAGAATATACTATTAAAAATTTTAGAAATATATAGTTTATCGTTAGACGTCTAGACAAGCATAATAAATCTTACCTGAACGCTGTTTGTTTTGTTAATTAAGGTCGGGTAATTTGTTTTAAAATTTAGGGCAGTAGTTGCAACCTATATATTCAGACCTGACTGTCAATGAGTAGAAATGATAGGTTTTACGACTGTCATAAATTATTAAATAAAATCCAAATTTTGTAAGTAATACGATAACAAATGTACAATATAACCAGGTTTCAATAAGCAACAAAATTTATCTGTCAGTCATTTTATTGTTAGTATCAAACAGAAAATAATGTTTATTTTTTGTAAACAGTTATAAAATGTATAAGTAGGTATGCAGTTTTGAAAATTGTATAGTAACACTGTTTTATTTCATTTTTGTGTTCTAGAAATTCATATGTATTTAGTAATTTATATTTTTAACTACTAGACATACATACTTATTATTCTCCAAAAATCTCTTATCAGGTGTAATCACAATAAAGAATTTAAAATACGAATGTGTATATTTGCTATCGTTAATTAAAACTGATTATGAAGTCGTGTCTAAGACGTCAGAAAACCCTATGGAAATAGAAAAAACCACAACAAAACATGAGATATAATGCTCTGCTCATGAGATAAACGCTCTGCAAAACCCGGGTTACAATTGACCATTAAATAGATACTAACTACTTGTTACGTTTCATACATATTAAAGTACATACAGTCCTTCATACATACATTTAGCGTTAAATATTCTTAATTGTTTAATATTCAAAGTAAACCCCCTTCAACTGTGCCACAACTCCCCTCTCCCCAGCAGATTAAGATAAAATTTTAACTACATACTTGCAAAAAATATTATAATGTATGTTAAGGTCTTAGGTATATATTACTAAAATACCCTTTCATTCCTTATCCCCTTAATTGATTAAGTTCAAATTCTAATCAGTTCAAGATTTAATTATGATGTATAGGTAGTTGAACAAAACTTTGAGTTGACACCATAAATCTGGTACAAATTATCACGTACAGAAAGTGAATAAACAGATAGATCACAGATAGATCTTACTTTTAAGTTCAAACTGAAAGTCGTGACATTTCAGGACATTTTCGACCTATTCACGTAATGACAATTCAAAAAACAAATCACCGATATATTTTCAGTCGACTAAGTGGATATAAAATACAAACACTTGAAATTCAATTGAAATAGATATTGTTTAATGCCTACTTTTTGTTACAGTACCTATATGTAGATACATTATTCTAGTTATTTCATTTACTGGTTGTCAATACAATATAAGGCAACACAGTACAATATAACATGTATGTATGTATGAGGAGCGTCCGTTCAAAAGACTACATGTCCAGATAAAGTAGTTTTGAAAAAAATTTTAAAAGCTATTTTCTGGCAGGGCATCTGATTAAAAAATGTGTAAACTCTATGGTCGCCTGTAAAGACAGATACTGGACAATACCATAATTGTAGGTGTGGCCTGGAAGGGTGTTTGAGTTATCAAAGGGTAAAAGCAAGTTGTGGCACCCCACACCAAGTTATTAGGCAGCATTAGGATCAATGGAATCGCTCAACAGAGGTCAAACTACGCAAAACCCAGCGTAAATGCATTAAGTCACAGCATAGCGACTTCGCTACTCGAAAGTTTTACGCTAATTTTGACGAGCACTTTATTATAGTGATAATGAACAAAATTTCAAAAAATCGGAAATAACTCGAAAAGGTAAAATATAAGTATGGGTAAATATCACGAAAATGTACCTAAAATAACGTATAGAACTTAGAAATATGCAATGAAAAATGCACCATTTTATTTAAAATAAAAAAATCGATCTCGACCGAAAGTGCAACCATCTTGAAAATATTTTCATCACAGCTGCTATACGCCTATTAGTTTTCAAATTACCTAGCCAAATTTTCAAAAAACAGTCATTTCTACACACATTTCTAATACTTTTAATGAACTATTTCAATTATCCTGTACATTGATTTATAAAAACTGTAATTTGTGTTTGTGAGTATTTAAAAAAAAATGTTTCGGAGAAGAAAAACTAATAACTACTAATATTTTTTTTAAAGGAGGGCCATTAATAATACAGAAAGAACGTTTACACGCTTTATAAATTTAGAATTATGGTATGTAGGCTGATAAAGTCAAACGCAACACCACACCATCACACACAATATGTTATATGGAGATGTCTGTCTTTGTAAATACAATACGTCTGTTTCCTGTCTGAAAAAAGCAAAGAAGCCTATTCTGTTTCGTTTGACATAGCAAAGTTTCATTTCTGATGCTGACACGTCTTGACTCAACTCTCTAGTTTCAAGCACAGATATCTATAGGATCCATTCGGCTTTGAACAGTCCTGAGTATACATGATTTAAGTAGAAAATGAACATGTCCGGTTTTCAATGAATGTCCTCTTATTTATGTACATACGCTTACTTATTAGTTATTAGTCATAAAAAATACATATGTCGGTATACTCACATCAAATCCTGAACAGTTTTTCTCTAGAATTTTCAGATTCAAGATTTAGCTGAAAACGATGAGACATGGAGAAAATCACGTTTCAGTAGATAATGGAATTTCGCGGAAGGTAAATTAAATTACATACATATATACATAATTGACATAACACAGAAAAGAACAGAAAAGAAGGAAATTCCAAAGCTCGAAAGATACTGCGATAAATGAATTCATAGTTATTTACCGCAATATGTATACTACTGTAACTCTATAAGTATCCTGTTAACGACCTCCTGGTACGTTGATTAACGAAGTTTGAAAAAAAAAGTTAAAATGCATCTTGTGCTAACCCAAGGTGAATGGTGCACGATGTGTGACACTGTACACCAGTGGCGGCTCGTGACTTTTTTTTGGGGAGGCAAACAAATTTTTGTTTCCTAAATGTTTGTGATGGTAAACATTGTTAGTAAAATGCCGCATAATTAGGAGAAGGACCTCTACTTGGTCAATAAAATATATTAAGTACATTTGTCTAACATAATGTACCTAATATATTTTATTGGTTCAGTAAAACCATCGGAAATGCGTAGAGTTTCCGTAAATTATTTTACAATTAAAATATGCAGTGAAATAAAATACGGATTTTTGCCAGGACTGCGTCAATTTAGATTTGACGGGCTGAATTGATCACTTTCATAATATTTTGTTTGCCTAAAAGATGTAATTTACAAACAACTAATATGTTTTTGACTTTTTTGAATGTGTCAACTGAACGAGATAAAGTTTTAATATTTTATCAAATGCAAACTTTGTCCAAGCATCTTCTCCACGATTTGAAAATAATACACACGGCCAACACAATAATTTATTTAAAGTTAAAGAACCACTTAACCATTTGCATTTATCATAGCACGTATTAACAAAACTACGAGCCGGCTTACCCTGATTAATTATTTTTATGAAACAAAATGCTACACTCCCCAGTTACCTTTACCATTATAACTTTGTATAATTAATTAAATAAGACGGTCAAATAATGACTTACGTAAGTAATATGGAACACTTTCAATAATTATTACCCTCCTATACCACTTAAAACGTTAAAAAAAACGGCAAGAATAACGGCACTTTCCAACAAAAATTTCCAAAACTCAGAACAATAAAAGATAGTTTTTGTAGGTTAGTCGTTAGGTTCATGAAATCAAATGACTAGCTTTCTGCGCTGTCACGTGTGAGAGGTAGGAGGTGGGCGTGTTTGCCTCCGCTATGCAGTTTTTTAAATGATCTTTAATGCCACCGGAGTTAAGGGTTGAATTTGTTAGCAACTCAGGTAGTTCCGAAGGTTCGCGCTTCCCTTTTACTTATAATACATATGTGAAAACATTGGTATAGGTGGCTTGCCACCACGGCGATAAACTAGGCACTGAGTCGTTTATGAGGACTAATATGTTGCAAAAAATGTATGTTTTTTTTAATTTTTTTATTTTTAGAAATTAATTTTTACCCGATATATGAATTTAAAAATGAAAGGTAATTATAGGTAGTATATTTTACTTTAATTTTATTAAATAAAATTAAAGTATAGTAGGTTTATAAAAAAAAAATAATTTGTAATTTTCACAGGGGAGGCACTGCCTTCTCTGCCTCCCCTGACGAGCCGCCACTGCTGTACACTGAGTTTTTAAAAGAAGGGAACAAATTAAATGATATAAATGATATAAATGATATAAAGCCTTTTTGGTATGTAAAAAAAGTAGAATTTGTAGTTTGTCACATTTTTATAATAATGTTATGACTATATATAACTTACATCTACTCGAGGTCAATATGGCTGTTCCGCAAGGTTGCATATTTGGTCCTGTCTTATTTTTGCTATACATCAATAAATTCGGTACACAAATATCTGATGCGTCTTTTGTTATCTACGCAGATGATACCTCGTTGTTAGTATTTGACCATTAGGACCATATTCTAGAGACAAAATGTAGCAACAATCTATGTAATATAAACTCATGATACAAAACTAATTAGCTTTATCTCAACATAAAGAACACAAACATAATGAGGTTTCGTAATACACAAAAGAAGTGTCATACTTTCAGTATTGATATCGATGGTTTAAAATTAAATTACGAAAATAAATAAACTTCTTGGGATTAACCATTGATGAATGCTTGAATTGGAAAGCTCACTGTATAAATCTCATGTCAAAGTTAAACTCTCCTTGGTACCTTATCCGTACTCTCGAGTCTGTGTTATCATCAGGGTCCGGAAATGTGTGCTGCAACGCAGGGCTCGGCACTATAAAACTTTATGATAATGAAAGTATAAACTGTATTTTTTATGCGCCTTGTAAATTATATACGCGTGTATTTCTTGCCCATGCTACGTACGGCATAGACCCTTCCCGATAATGCCCCAGAACCCGCGTATGCGCAGTAGTACGCCATCCCGACGCGGGAAAGCAAAATAGTCTAACGCAGTTTAACACGCGTAACAGCAAACTTTCCGAACCCTAGTTATCATTAGAACAGCTAGTAATTGTATACCATACACAAGTAGAATCTAAGGTAAGATATGGCTGAATGGTCGGTATTGTTCAAAAACGTATTTTGAGGTGTATTCACACTGTATTGGCACACAGTCTTGTAAACCGTACTTTGAAAAGTACAATATTTTAACACTGGTGTCAATGTTCCTGTATGAGCTACGTGTGTACATTTTCAGAAATAAAAATATTTTTACATTAACTTGCATCGGCAGAAATACACGCCAAAATACTAATTTTTATATCCCTTTCTGTAAATTTAATATAACGTGTAATTCACTTCAGTATTTAGGCCTCAATATTTTTATTAAGTTACCACTACCAGTAAAACAAGCTAAGGATGTTAAAGCTTTTAAAAAGTTACATAGTTTGTTCATATTTGGAACAACACACATTTTATAACTAAGAAGAATAATTGTATTTGTATCTTAGAAGTATAATTTTATTATTGTTTTGTCTAGTGTGTAGTAGGCAGGCTTCTTTTATTATGACTATTCCTATTTAAATAATGTATTTGTCAGAAAACGGAAAGTAAAGGTTATCAGTAGTCATTAAAAGGTAAGGAAATTTTATTATTTCTTAAATGTATCCCTTTCGGATTTTTTTTCCGAAAATTTATGATTGACCTACTCAAATATTATTAAAAGATGAAGAAACAGTTTTCAATTCCGTTTGTGACTATAGAAACCTTCGATGTCACAATCTGAATCCAAAAGATCTTCGCTTTCATCCAGATATTATTTACATATATCCTTATGTTAATGAATATAACAATTTAATTTTGGCGAATAGTGAACAAAATTGGGGTGGATTTTTTTAATCTCTCTCCTGCCTAAATGATTTTAGCAAATTAAAAAACGTTGGTATAAGTATTAAATAGAATAAAAACACTGACGTTCGTCGTTCTGTTTTCTGTTGGTCTCTGTCCGTCCGTTTACTTTTTAATAACTCAAAAACCCTTTGTTATGTCAACTCTTTTAAAACGGTAGGAGATAAACGGGTTGATATCTAGATACTTTAAGACATCAAATTGAAGCATAGTATACGTATGTAATTGTGTATACTCCTATAAATTTTCAGTAAAAATAAATAATAAATTTAAAGTGGAGAACAAACTATGTAAAACAAATTGTGAGTGTAACGTTAAGTACATACAAATGGGCAATCCTTTAAAAAAATAAACTACAATCTGATTTGCGTTTTAAGAGTATTTTTATTACTTACATACGTCTCTTATCTGAAGACAATAAACACTATCAGTCACATTCCCGGTATATCTAATTTCGTCGTGCTAAAATCATTGTTTATCCTTTAATTTTGTTAAGTGTCGATCATTATCATTACTTTCGCAACGACATAACTTTTCCGTGAGAGATTAATTTTAAATTGATTTTGTATAGGAAATACACTTCGCTTCTCAGAACTGTGATCTAGAAAAACTTCCCTCTCTGAACAAGGGAAATTCAGTTTTCTTTTGATAAAATCAGCGCTACGTATTTCGAAATGATCTCGAGATAATGTCAAATTCGTGATGACTTGATAAGACCGCTTTTTAATTTTAATCAGGTCATTGAATAAATTCATCGTCAGATTTCGCGGAACCTCATACTTTCTACAACTCATGAGTCTATATTTTTAGTGTTATGAAACGATATAGATAATCATAATGGACAGTTTATAAAAACGACAAACTTTTGATGAAACATCGTATTATTTATCAAGAATTCAAAAATATTTGTGGGGTTATTTCTCCATTCCTGAAATTGCTAAACTTCTAACTAAACTACCTGAGGAACACACAAAAAATACCCCCTTCCCTGATCGGTTTTCTGGATACGCCACTGAGTGTTTCTCATCAGGAGGTTATTTGATCTCCACTTTCTAGTTCTTTGTGTCATTTGTAAAGTAGGCCCTTCAGTTATATGTGTACACAGTCGAAACTATTTTCAATTCAATAAAGGTCATTATCCGCAGTGTGAACCTTGTTCCATCGTTGCCAAGAAGCAAACACAAACAAATTAAGAAACGTAAAGATAGTCGTCCCGATGTAATGTAGTTACTATAGTAACCAAATCTCGATTTTGTATACTGTGTAGATTATGTATACTGTCTATGTACATACATCTGTCTACAAAATAATATTGAAAATATGTAACTCATCCATTACACCGCCACACAAAAAAATAAAAGTTGACCCAATACATCTGACCCAATAGCGTTGTGAAAACTAAAAGAAACTAAAAGATATGTATCAAGCAAATCACGTCGTGCGATGCATTTACTTTTATTTGCTCTGATTACACCCGACATTCATAAAATGCAGAGCCTATTATTTTTTGCGCTCAGAGCAATAAGTGACTTCAAAACAGGGTAGGAGTTTACACATTTACCAATACGCTGTTTCTGTAATCGTGTAGTGTTGTGAATAACTAACTGAGTGTATACTTTTTTTGTTGTTTGATTAGTATTACACACTTTTTCATGGTCTATAATACGAGGTTTAGAAAAATAATGGTCAAATCGTGAGAAGATTATTCTGGAGGTAATGAATACTCTTCTTATTTGGGTGAATAAAGTATATTTTAATACGGCTCTGTTTAAAACTGCACGTGTTACCAGCAACCAGCAATACACAGTTTTATACAGTGTACATTATATGATACACAGTTTTAAACATTTGTCCCAACGTTAAGGAAAAGTTCCGAATTTTTGCTTAAAAAATTATGCTAAATGACATACACGTGAGATGGTCACGTGACATGCGATGGTGGGCACGTGACATTTGTTTATGTCATATTTCACATTTTTCTCAAAAAAAAAATATAAAACATGCCACTGTTACGTAAACTTCATAGCTCAATTACAATACACTTATAGGCTTCTGGTATTATCATTTCCAATTTTACCCAATTCAGTACAAAATTATTCCTTTATGCCAAACTTATATTTTTAATGTATTTTTATCACCAATTTTTTTCCCGGAGGGGGTACGGGAACCTCCGGCTTAAAAAAAAAAAAATGGAGTTTTCCCCAAAAACCCCGAACTCCTCCCCTTTTCCCCCGGGGGTTGTCCCCCACAAAGGGGAAACCTTCGAGGGTAAAATAACCACCAATATTGTTATTCTAAATACTGTTTTTTAACAAAAACTAGTCAAATTTTATGTAAAGTTGACATAGCCTGTACAAATAACTAAAGATTTGACTTTATTTAGGTTTTTTATTAAATTGCTAGATACATAAACATGCATAAAGATAAAAAAAAACAAATTCCAGTGAATGATCTTTTACTGCACTTTTTAAACAATAAAACCTTGTTTTAATAACGAATAATTGCAATACAAAAGGACTAATAAGTAGTGTGTTTATTTATTTTAGTATTATTTTTTAAGCAAAAACTTCATTTTTTCATAAATTATACATTATACTAGATGATACATAGTTATCGTTCACTTGTTTTCATAGAATTTTTGCGTTGTAATTATTCGTTATGTTAAAAACAAGGTTTTATTGTTGAAAATGGGCAGTGAAGTGGAAACTAAATAGTATTCATTGAGATTGTTTTTCATTTCAGTTCATGTATTAGCTACTTGCTTAAAATTTTAACATAATTTTTGCTGGCGTTTATTATTTTGTCTAAAAAAAACAGTATTTATAACAAAAAATGGTGATAAAAATACATTGAAAAGACAAGGTTGCTCTAAAGGAATAATTTTGTATTGATTTGGTAACATTTAAAATATATGTAAGTGAAGTTTGTAGTAGACCCTCGAAAATTAGTACATTAGTAAAACATCAAACAAAGACACAACTTTTTCCTTAAAAAAAAAACAATGACGTGTGTTATTATGAAAAGTGTCAAATTTGGCAATTAAAAAAATCATGTGACTATTCACGTGCATGTTATTTGACATCACTTTCTAGGTAAAAACTAACAGCAAAATAAAAAAATCCTTAACCGATTAGGAAAAAAAATTCCATATCATACGGACTTTATGTATGACACTGTATCTATATGTCGGCTAGTTAAAATAATTTTTACTATTTCTTATTTCGAGGTTATGGATACCTGGTAACCTGAAATATTAGTAGAAAGTATATATTTAAAATATCAGTTACCTGGTATCTAGGTACTAGGGGTGACTAAATAAACATTGTAAAAGGATTTAGGCAAAAACTATAATACCTGCATAGCAATCGGACGATACCCCTTAATTACAGGTAGTCACGGTACATGACCCACATCCACAATCTTCTTTATTACGGTATGAATCATGTAGGTATTGAAAATGATGAGAATAGGAAATGAGAATTTTACTAGCTTAGGGATAGCGAAAAGGTTTAGTTCACTAACCGAAGGATAAAACCCAATGGGAGAAGGAATAGATAGGACCTAAATGAATATTAATATACGATATTTACAGTTTTCTTCCTTACTCACGAAAACTGATATACCGGGTGGCCTAAAAGTTCCAGTATGACTGAAAATTTTTGAAAATATACATACATGATTAACTCCTCACTAATTAACCCAATTTAACTCCCCCACCACCCTCCAAATCTGTGGAACGCGGGGTCAACAGTTCAATGGAAGCCCCATTTTTTAATGCTTAATTTTTATTGCTTAATTCTTAAACACTTTTATTCTTACCACTCTTTTTTTAACCTTTCTTAACACTATTTATTTTTTTTCCTAAAGAAAATCGCTCGTTCCGAGACAGGTAGTACCTAGTGCTTTGTTTAAGAATAAAAATCGCCATATCTTTTTAAATAATAATTTTTTTTAAATGTCACAGATGAAAGTTGTGCCTTTTGTAATGAGGAACTCGGAAATAATATAGGTTCAATTTGAAATGGTACACTGCCCCACTTGAAAAATCTAATTTTAGAATAACTGAATTAGTGGCGTCGCCACGGGGGTGTGGGGGATGTATTACCTCCTTAGGGAGAGCGTGAGTAACATCTTTTTTATGAAGAGAAAATTACTAATTGACATAAAAGAAGTCATTGGTAAAAAGAATTAGTATACGTAAATACCCCTCTCCCCCTACATAGATCAGTTGTGGCTACACCACTAAACTCGTCTGAACTCTCATAGTTCAGACCTCAGAGGTTGCTCAGATTGAGCAACATCTGTTGACTATCCTGTTGTATACTAAAATGACTATTGTATACTAAAAAATTCATTATCAACACGGGCAATTCGCGTAGCATGTGATGAGGGACGCCTCAATGCGTATTTATTTCAGTAGTCCCGTGATAGCTGGTGCTGTTGTATAACCTCCGCTATATGTAATATGTTCGAATGACGAATTTCTTAATACACAAGGTAAACGAGACAGCACTGGTGACACATACCAAAATAGGACATCATTTTTCGTTTGACGAAATCAAAATTATTGGACAACAAAACAATTACAAAAAACGATTGTTACATGAAATGATTGCTATTAAAAAGAGTGATTCAGTGAACAAACGCACTGACATTGACAATTTGAATACGGCATATTTCAATTTAATATAATAAATTCTGTATACTAGACTTAGAAGATACACTTGCATGACAAATACCTAATTATAAAAACAATATATATATATATATATATATATATATATATATATATATATATATATATATATATTTAAAAATAAAAACATGTTATATACATACGCTTTTAATGTAAGTTTTATTAATGCTACCCTGTATAAAAGTATTTTAGCAATTTTTACAATTTTTAGTGTCTTTTTTAAAGAAGTTAGACATTTTTATTTATTTCTTATATTTATATGTGTAGTTTTTAAGCTAATTAGAATTGTACGGGTAGATAGCCGATGCACGTCTGGGTGACAGTACGTTGTATTCTATTATTATTTTATGTTATATCAATTGTTTTATCAATGTTTCATTCATATTTATTTTTAAAAACGACAGCAAAAAGCTTATTCAATTGTAAGTATAAATATGAAACATGTAATCCTGATTCCCTATTTTAATCTGTGTGATATTACGTTTGTTATTATCTACATTGCGTGTTTGTCATATTTTAGAGTCCTGAGGATGCAAATAAATTTTGCGAAACGTCGACTAACTGAAAATTAGTTTTTTTTTTGGAAACATTTGACCTCATCCCACTAATTAACTATATGGTTATAATACACTATGGCAACCTCCAAAAGGCTACTAGCTACATTCGTATATTACACGTAATTATTACATGTATTACTCTGTGGTTCATCTTGTTTCCGCCAAACTTAGTGATCTGTAACGAGTTACATATGTATGTAGATATGTTACGTACATAGGTACATACATGTTTTCTAGAAGCACCTACATAGATAGACAAATTTGTGGCGTGTAATTATAACGTCATTAATCTTGTCCGTATCAATGATGTCACAACTCAAAAAGTTTCTAGCGTTTAATAACGTCAGTTGTGGTTCTAGAACTCAAATTTAATTTATGCGTCACAAAATATTGAAATATTGCGAAATCTTCTGTTTCTTATTATTACTGTATATTTTTGTTTGTAATTTGGAAAATGCAGCAGCATTTCTAATCACATAAAAACAAAACTCCTAAAATGTGCACCAGCGCGTTTCGTAACCTTATATTTTATCGCCGACTTGTGATTATTTTCCGGTTGTTATGGAAGACGTGGGTGTCAATTCCGAAAGACAAGAAGAGTGACAAACCGTGAAAGAAAAGCATTAGCTTCATCCTTTTCACATCCATGCCGCATGTCCTGACCCCGGTCTCTAAACTGCCTTCCACCAACGCCAGCCGGGACTCGTCGTCGAGGCTACCGAGAAACGAGGAGGGGAACCCGTCCAATAGCGCTTTCAAGAAGCCCCCTCCCTCCACTGTGGCTCCGTGAGCGTTTGCCGAGCCTCGGTGTGCCCATAGTTCGCTTCGAGCGCACAGTTAAATACACAGTAGACGAAATTAAAGCAAGTGCCGCGGACAATTAGCTGCCTTAATTAGTAGCTAACGGAGTAAATTCGTGAGTGAGGTGCGCGTCAAGGAGGAACGATGTTTGATGTGTTCGGCTCCGTCAAGGGGCTGCTGAAAATCGATGCGGTATGCATCGACAACAACATATTCCGCCTGCATTACAAAGCCACCGTTATCATCCTGATAGCTTTCTCTCTGCTGGTGACCAGCAGGCAATACATCGGGGATCCGATCGACTGCATAGTGGACGAGATACCCCTCAATGTCATGGACACGTACTGCTGGATCTACTCCACGTTCACGATACCCAACAGGTTAACGGGACGCATCGGCTCGGAAGTGGTACAACCTGGGGTCGCGAGCCATGTGGACGGTAAGGACGAGGTCAAGTACCACAAATACTATCAGTGGGTGTGCTTCGCGCTTTTCTTCCAAGCGATGCTCTTCTACGTGCCGCGCTACCTGTGGAAGACCTGGGAGGGCGGACGCATCAGGATGCTGGTCCTCGACCTCAACTGCCCCATCGTCAGCGACGACTGCAAGAGAGACCGGAAGAGGCTGCTGGTCGATTATTTCACCGTTAATCTTCACATGCAGAACTTCTACGCCTTCAGATTCTTCATTTGCGAGGTGCTGAACTTCATCAACGTGGTAGGTCAGATTTTCTTCATGGATTTCTTCTTAGACGGCGAATTTAGCACATACGGCAGCGATGTGCTGAAATTCACCGAGCTGGAACCGGAAGAGCGAGAGGATCCGATGTCACGAGTGTTCCCTAAGGTAACGAAATGCACCTTCCACAAATACGGTCCATCCGGGACGGTGCAGAAGTTCGACGGACTCTGCGTCCTCCCCCTCAACATCGTGAACGAGAAGATCTACGTGTTCCTGTGGTTCTGGTTCATCTTCCTAAGCGTTCTCTCTGGCATATCGCTGATCTACCGCTGCGCCGTCATCATGGGACCCAAGCTTCGTCTGTATTTACTGAGAGCCAAATGCCGCATCGCCGCCTCCGAGCAAGTGGAAACCATCGCCAACAAGTGCGAGATAGGCGATTGGTTCGTCCTCTATCAACTAGGCAAGAACATCGATCCGCTCATCTTCAAGGAGGTCATCTCGGATCTGGCCAAGAAGTTAGAGGGCAAGGAGACGGTATAACACACCCCACGTTTCGAACGAACTAAAAACCGACGCGTGCCGCTTTTCAAGGACAAATTCAATTCAAAAAAGACTTCGGAAAACATATCGAGTCCTCTTAGGTGAACGCACGCACATACGCTTGGTAGGTAACGAAATTTTGTATAAATCGATTTACCTGCCGCACAGGGACACTAGCGTTGGAAAGCCATTCCAAGAAAAAAGTAGGTATATGTATCTATAAATAATGAAAGAGGACCAACTACAACAAAGTTCTGTGATGACAGAAAAGACTGTAATCTATTAATTTTTTTTCGGCCACCAGCCTCTGGGTTCGGCTGTGATAAATCATTCTTTTAAATTTAAGTAGGCGACTATTAGCTCAAATAGGTCGTTATTTGGGCTGACAATCGCATTGACATTCAACTTGACGCAATCTGTAAGTGAGTCGGAGAATCTTTCGCCGCTGGCTGAAAGATGGCCTTGCGTGCCTCCTTGGATGGGGCATGTGAAGGTACCTTGCCGCACTTGTTTTCTATCTTTTTTTGTATGTCTGAACTGGTGCGGCCGGCGAAATCGCATTCTCTGTGATAGATCTGACGATAATTATTGTAAAGATGCTCTGTTTGTTTTTATATCATTACCTAGCATGTAATTATCGATCATTAATTTAATTCATATGTGATGTTTAGACTATAGTTTAGTTTAAGTTCCATACGTATAATTCCAAGACGAAACGGTAAGACGTGAACTACATTCGATTTTTTTTTTAGGTATATTTACGATTTGTATAAAGATATTGTGTTCAGACTATGGTTATATTATATTGTGTATTATAGAATTTAATAAACCAAAAGTGCCTTGAAAATTTTGTATGGAATTATGATTATATTTGAAAAGAACAATAAAACAGTATTTTAAATAATTCGCTTGTCATTTTGCGTCCTATTATTTTCAGAGTATTATCTTATGAGTTTTTGAAATACCAACACTAATGTATTTTAAACCTCTTCGAGGAACAACTTTCTGCAAAATTTTACCTGGGTTTACCTGCAGACCATTAACTTGGCAACAATGGTAGAGGTTCATAATCATCTTCCTAATTATTTTAAACTTCAAAAGTTAAATTCATATTACCTGAGAATCTATAAATAGCCTGTACCTATTCGATTAAAAATAGTTTAAAATATGGTATGGTAAGATATGGATTATTTAAAATCAATTACAGGAATATGTATTTAGTTAGATAATTACTAACGTTATCATTCATAAAATTGATCAATGTTGGTTGTCACCGTGTGGTTTGTTGTTGCTCTGCCTAAAATTTTGCCCACCAGCAAAAATTAAAATGTAAAATTAGAAACGATGGCGTTCTTTATGTTCAGGAAACACAAAAACAATTTATCCAAATGCGTGTCAATTTAGTTTAACGTTCACTACCACAATAAATACAAAAACTAAAAACATTTCGTGACTTTTGAAGTTGTTCACACCTTTTCACAATTAATTAACATTAATTCACTCTATAATTAATTAGAATAGATATATAAAAACATGAGCAGGAATCAATAAACATGAGGAACGAGAGTCTACCGAAGATGTGTAGCATCCACTGTGTAATTACTAAAATTTATGTTAAAGATTTTATTTGACCTATTTCCCATTCAATACTTACCCCCGTCAACCCCCTCTTTCTCCCAACCTCTTAAACTGAAAACCCTTACTCGTAGATCTGAAAACTAAGTAGGTCCACATCTTGTATCATATACGAATTAATTGTAGAAAAAGAAAAAGTGTAGGTACTCAACCCCTCAACCAATTAAGCTCAGAATCCAATCAGCTCCAGATCTCTTTATAATAGGTACTCAGATTTCAAGTTGATATCTGAAAGCATTCTCGAGTTATTATGTATACGAGAATGGTTAATAGACAGACAGACCGACATTATATTTTGTTCCGCTTAAACTTAAAATCCACGTTGCAGAACATTTTAGGATTATGTATTTATAGGCAAACATTAAAAAATAATAATTCGTAGATACTATAGTTACACTCCACCACATGAATGTGGAAGTTAGAAACGCTTTTGATCAGTTTTTGTGTTAATTAATAGTAACTAAAGTAACTATAATTTACTAAATATATCTCCAATTAGAAATTCGATGCCTTCAACATACACTTTTTGTACAACCTTTGTGATCAATATAAACACATTCCTGACAAAGGTGTTCATGAAAACAGTGTTGTTTGTCTAAATTAAAATAATAATAGTAATAATACACTTAAGATTAACAAAGACATCAAGCTTGCCGTATTCTTTGATTACTCGACCATAAATGACCCTACCATTTGTATAATTGTTACATCCGACCACTATATTTAGGAGTTTGTTGAACCCATGACTACAAAGGATGGTAGTGCCTGTACGGTAGTATACTGAAATGATAATGATGATCGAAACTTATTTACGAGAAAATTTGGTAATACAATGGGTTGAATAGACAACAGGTCGCTGCTTCGGATGTTTTAAACTTTCGATGCCACTCCTGACTTAACAAAAGTATAACAAAAAAAGTATAGGTAAATAAAGCAGTTAATAGGTAAATTAAAAGACTTTCACAATTTTTTCACATTACTTTAAGTTTGATTACTGGATTTCACACCGACAATGCTGTAAAAAAATCTCCGTTCAATTTAATAGTAGTTGTTTCTAATAAGTTTTTTTTTAACTATACGCTTTTAAACACTTACAGTTACAACGTAAAACTATTAATTTTGATTTTCTAAAGATTTACCAACTTTCGGGAGTTTCGGAAAAATGAATAAAACTTCGAAAACATTTTTCGAAAAATTATCATACGTAATAATTTTCGCTTAAAACATGATAAATAAAAATAAGTGCGAGTGCAAATATCTCCAAATAATAACTTTCTATTTCGTCTTTGAAACAATTTACTAAATTAATAGTCTAATTATCTTTGCCTTTTTTATATTTTTAATATACATTTATAATAAACATATTTTCAGAAAAAAAATATTATTGCAGATTATTTTCTACAGTCAACAGAGTGGTTTTACGCACACATTTCATACACTATTTTTTTCTACACCCAACTTTTTATATAAATAAACCTAAGAAGTACTTTAGGTGCTCAATGAATTTTTGAATGAATACCTAAAGAAAATTTAAATTATGTTTGGCGAGTTTATGTAAAAAAAATTCATCTGTAGAAAAATATTGTATACAACTCGTGTATAATTTTTGACTCATTCACATTCGTCAAAAAAAGAGCCACTTTACACACTTGTTGTTGAGGTCGATTAAATTAGGGAAAAATTGCGCATTTTACGATTCATAAAGGTGAAGGCATTCAGATTACCAACATTTTCAATAGTTTAGGAAAAATCCTGAAAACCTGAAAACACAATTTTACAAATAAGCCGCAAATGATACATATATTTACACAGTTACTGTTTCGTGTTTCACATTTTTATGATTTTCAATTTATACAGCTTTACATTCATGTTTTTTCATAGTGTACTCTTTTGCGTGCTGTTCCCGTGTTTGCTTGATAATTGATATTTTTTCTGCAAAAGTGACCATTAACGAAATTTCTGAAATTTCGATTTCACGAAAAAGCGTTTTTGGTGACCTTTGATCGCTCGTAAAATGTTTGGCAGCACTCGAATTAATTAGGACTTTTGAAATTTTGTTTAAAACCCCAATATCAAGATCATGCCAAAATCCAACTTTCAAGCAATTTTTCCGAAGTTGGGCTCTTTTTTATGTCTAAACAGGAAGCTAAATCTTGAAAAACTGAAAAAGTTCAACAAAAAAAGCACACTTGATATTAATTATTAGGTGTTTCTACATTTTTGAAAACGCCTTGTAGCCAAAACAAAAATATTTCCGGAATTTTTACGCCTTCTGACTGCTAGACGAAGCAACATTGATTGTATGCACGTTGGCCTAAATCATTTTCTTCTGGATCATGGAATCTCAGCTATTTAATTGTACACTTAATTCCCGAACACCCAATAAGTAGTGTGACACTGTTTGTGTTCAGTAGTGTACTTTAATAACAATCCAATGAGTTTTTGGTAACAAGACGGCGGATTGCAGCGGAACAAAGGAATAAAAAAGGTCACCGTGTCTAAGACTGAAAAATGCAACGTGGGTGGACAGCCTTAGAAGAACGCGCGCGTGTAGGTAGTCCACGACATAACTCAGAGGTTGACGGCTCGCTGACTTCGGTAAAATACTAATACACTTTACAAGTGGCGCACGTAGCGCTAAGACTCATAAAGAATTTATTTATTTATTTCTCCATTTTGAATTGTCTCCTGACCCGTATGCACTTGGACGATATAAGAAGTGATACCTCAGCTCGGCGTGTATCCGGCTTGGTCATCGTTTTCTGTGACATACGTGATTCCCTCTTACCCTACTTTGTCTTGGAAAATAGCCATGCATGGTTTTTTTCCTTATCAGTTACTTCCACATCTACGTAGTCGTAGTTGAGTGGAAATCCTTTCACATTTCCTGTCTTGCGTTTTTTTTGTGGGGGGGGGGGGGGGGAGTGTAGAGCTTTGAGATTATTATTATCACCTAGGGTTTATATAATTATTTACATAAAAGCGCCAAAAAAAGCTCTTTCCAAATCCGTAATAAAAAACAGACTGCCGTTTAAAAAAATATTGAGTACCTTATAGTTGATATCAGAAATTGAAAACCAAAAAAAAATGGTAAATACGTCGCTCAATGGCAATCCATATGAATATTTTGATATATCGGAGAATTTTTTCAAAAAAAAAAATGTCAATATTTTTAATATAATATTAATAATATAAAGTAAAGTGGATATATATTGAATATTAAATGTATAGGGTGATTAATCGAAACCATTCAATAAAAGTATTGGGGCTTGCAAAAATGATTATTAAGTTGAATGATAATTAATATTAATGAAAATGATTGTCAAAAAATAAAAATTTGGACTTAAGCTAAAAGACCTACGACGACCTATGATGTAAATATTTTCAAGATGGCTGCATTCCGGTTATACCAGAGTCGCACCGGAAGTCGGTATCAACTTTGTCGGCAACAACCTTATTTTAAATATTTAAGAATACTTAAAACCTTTTTACCCCATAGGTACTTCGTTTCTACACGTTATTTTAGGTAGATCTTCATGAGGTTTCCCTTCTTTTACCGTTTTTAAGTTATTTCAATTTTAATTTTGTGCATTAACGCTCAGCATTGTGGTTAGTAGGACCTCAAAGGTATACAACAATGCTTTTATTATTTCTCAATTATGTACAGGATGTTTAAAATAGAATTACAACTTCTTCGAACCACCCAAACTTAATTTGCTTAAATACGATACACCATATGTTACTTTTCATTTTATGTTTAATACTTTTTTAGTTATTTAGCGATTCTTAAACATTTTCGTATAACTCCTAATAAATTGTGTGATTTTTTGCATGTCATGCAAATGATACTACTAACGATGCTAATGTTACTACTAATGCTGACAATTATTATGTTTTTTGTGTCTTCTTTGTTTTCAATCGTTATATTAAAGCACACATACCGTTAGCTTCATTCTTAAAAATGCAAAAAGTGAGTGAATCACTTCTCGAAGGTGGGCATGGCCTAGCATTACGTTAGATCCAATTAAGTTATTGTTAATCATAACCACACCTATTCACTATGTTCCATAGCTTCTAACTTCAGCAGATATACATATATTGTATATGCTGTGACTGGGTAAAATAAAATTTACCAACTGATATACCAGGTGTCCCATTTTAAAACATCCACATGAATAGCTCTGTAGAAAAGCCGCCAATCCAAAAATAACTAGCAAAAGTTGTTTGGTTTGGAGGGGGCCATGTGACCATGTAATCCAGCATCTTATCCGGCATCCTGATACAGCCCTGAGGCACCCAATTTTTCCCGTAAAATCAGATTCTGCGATGAAAATTGGAGGTTCCCAATAATAAGGAAGTTGATACCGACTTCCGGTATAACCCGGAGTACAGCCATTTTGAAAATATTTTCATGTCCACCACAAGCATATTAACTTAAGTCCAAATTTTCAAATATCAGTCATTTCTATAAGCCTACTTTTTAATGAACGGTTTCGATCAGTCACCTTGTATATCCACTACTTTACGAGAGCACTGTGTACAAGTTTTCAGACTTAATATTTTTCTGTTTTGAAGAAATAGAAAAAAATATATTTTCAGGGTTTTATTACATAGGTAAATATTTTAACCATGCTTTTTAAGCAAGAATGCAATAATTAGACGATTGGTATAATCAGAAGCTGACTAATTTTGTAATCAATTCGTTGTAGCAAGTATTGGATGAATAAAAATAATCAACGAAATGGGGCATTAATGATTTACTTAAAAAACTGTAAAATGCCTTTAGTGATGCATAAACATTTTTCAAAATTAGTCCATCCGTCTAATTTTTCAAAATTAGATGAAATATTGGTTAACTCGTCAATTGCAAGAGAACGTAATGACTGGTCAAATTTGATATTCTTTTATCTTTACAACGGAGCATGAAATTCGGATCATTTCTTAGGAGATGATTATTAAACCTAAATATAGAAATAATATTCAAACGAAATTTGCCAAACGATGCTAAAAAAATTGAGAGCACAAGATCATTTTATTGGTATGTCTTTTAGAATACCTACATATATTCATTTTGTTCGTTATTGTCAGTAAAAAGTTTTCAGAAACAAAATGTTCATGTTACAAAGAAATTCTGTAGAATTTGTAACTTTCTTGATCAAATATAAATTCAAGTTTTTGAGTATTCTTAAACTTACTAAAGCTATACTGTAGCATTAAAATTTTCAGATGTTGAAAAAAATAGTGCATATTATAGTGAATATTATTCAATCGCATTACCAAAAAAGTTAAAACAATAGTATATATATATATATATATATATATATATACCAAAAAAGGATTTTTTTTTTAAAAAAAAAAAAAAACTGGACGTTTTCCACAAAACACCGAACTACTATATTTTTCTCGACGCGCGTTTCGCCAATCTCCGTTTTAATCTTCAGGAAAAGATTAAAACTACTACAGTTTTTTGGCATCTTCTCCTGAAGATGCCAACTTTGTTGGCGAAAAGCGCGTTGAGAAGAGTATAGTAGCTCGGTGTTTCGTGGAAAACGTCCAGTTTTTTGTTTCTACGCCAAAGGTTCCAGTACTTCACTCCATAATATATGTACATATGTATATACCCTACATACAAAATAATTAAACCACCACAGATTATAGAGAGAGTAAAATAAAACAGAAATTTCATAACCTCATCATCATTAATTATTGTTCTCAATTGGGTATCGTTTACACCTCAGGGACCTTAGTTTTGTAATTTCAATACGTATTAATAATATTTTTCGTAATTTTGCATAGAACAAAAACACAAAGTGTTTTAGCTTGCTATGAGATACAACACGTTAATTTATTTGAAAAAATATGGTACTAATTTAGCTTTGGAAATACAACGTCCTTAAAAATTCTAGTACTTAACTTTAAAAAAAGTGTTTCCATATCTCCACGATACTCACATATTTTATGAAATCTGTTTTTTATCAAATATCTTGTATATGTTTAACAACTAATTTAACTGCATAATAAGATAGTGTTTTCAGATACTATTATTAAGGATAATTACTGTAATTTTATTATTATATTTGCTGATATATAATAGAAATTATTTGTGATTGAAAATCTTGTAAAAAGAAATACTACAGAGTGCTAAACACAATACCTAAACGTATTGAAAAACGTCGAATTAGTGAGCGTGTTGAATTATCGAACGTCGAACTATCGAGCTTGTACGTATACATATGTACATATACATATGTACTACATACATATGTATGTCTGTATGCATTTTATTTCCCCAATAATTTAATGCTTTTATAATGTTGGTCCTCCTATTAAAACGAATAAAAATGTAATGGTAAAATTAGGTTCTGTCTCCAAACCAAAAAAAAAAAAATAGGTAGTTACATCGTGTCTCTATGTACCTGGGCATGGACATTTTTTCCAGTTATCTGTTATTGATATGGTTGTATTATGCAGAGCAGTGGCGGTGCGTGATATTTCAGTTAGCCATATCTTGAAAACGACGCATGGGACCCACTTCACTTTCAGGACAATTTCAGGACACATTTTTCGATTTGTTACAAAATATTTTTGTTTCAAAAAGTTATGGCCATTTTAATTTTGGGAAACAAAATGTTCCTATAAAAATAAAATTAAAATGGCCATAACTTTTTGAAAAAAAAATATTTTGCAACAAATCGAAAAACGTCTGCTTATATTTGTTTCTAGATTATGAAAAAAAATATACTGCAAATATCCCACAGAGCGTTACTGAGAACCCAGGGAGTGCTCCAGTGTTTTTGAAATTTTTTTCGCAATCTTTGCTGACGATTTTTTCACTATAAATCCTTTCTGTAAGAGGTGTATAGTCAGCACCTAAAAAGTGAAGTGGGTCCCATGCGTCGTTTTCAAGATATGGCTAACTGAAATATCACGCACCGCCACTGATGCAGAGTATCGCTTTTGTAGAGAAACATCTACAAAACAGTCTCTGTATATCACAATGTTTGTATTACTAAAACAATGTATGTAAGTATCAAGCATAAAATACTCAAGAAACCTGTTCAGCGTTCTATTTTGAGGTAACGCAGGGGAAATTTGCTGACAGTAGGCAAACCTTTGTCGCTTACCATAAACTGTGAATGTTAACAAAGCAAATTCGGTATTACATACATACAGGTATATAGTATACATACATATCTACATATATATGTAGGTATATTTTTAGACAATAGGATGACTCAAACACGATGATGCCCAATTTGTGGAAACTAGAATTTGTCAAATGGAACTAGTTACCTTAATATATTAATTTAAATTACATGTTACATATGTATGTAAGTTGTCTGAGATCGAAAATGATGTTAAATTTATGGTCTTTTTCAAACCTTTTTATGAAATACATGTTTTTCTACTTTATGTCCTAATTATACATACGTTAATTTGGCATGAAGATAAAAAATTACATAAATATACGAGGGTCAAAAACAAATAATAATTTATATCCATGCAGCGCCTTTGTTACAAAAAAAAGAACGAACATCAAATGTAAAAACCAATTTAAAACTAAAATACAATAGTAGATGATAGAGTATGAAATTCTGATATTTTCATAACGAAGCATAAGATTAGGATTGCCAACATTGTCTTTCGCTTCAAAGGGCAGTCCTCTATTTTAAGACTACTTTGGCCTCACGAGATGTCACGGTATTTCTTTAAAATTATTTATCAATGCCTTTAAAAACTAATTTCAAATAAAATAAAATAAAAACTAACCAATTAACGCCTACATTTATTATTTTATTTATTCTCTCATTTCGAACTATTGGCGATGTAAAATCTACCGGTGAATCCCCATCCTAACTCGGTATTTGTATTTTTATTTAAATTAAATATTTGGTGAATGCGCTAGTTGCATTGGGTTGTAGGTTGCCCTTTAATAATATACATATTTAAAAGTTGGTACCCCTACATGAGACCCACATCAGATTTGAAGAGATTATTACTGTTATTAGTAAACCTGAATAAAAAAAACTGTTTTTAGGTCAGTGTGCCATTATTACCACAAAATCGACTTTTTGTTTTTCTTTACCCAACCTTTGCCGTCTATGAATATTTGAACGTGCATATGAAAGTTTTTCTAAATTTTTCTGAAATACTTGAGTCTTAATATTAATGTTCTTCGGATTTGTTTTATTGTAACTGATATTTCTACAAAACAGCAAGAAAAATTTTTATACTAAAACCTGTACAGAAAGGAATATATAAAATACAAAATAAATTTAGATGAAGGTGTCTTGGTTTTACTTAAAAATATATCTAATCTATTAGCATATAATCGTTTTTATTACACTCGTTATTGTGTAGTACGTTTTATATCAATAAATATTTTTTTGACTATTGACTTATGTAGTAAATTGGAAACCATTAAACTGAGAAAAATATACATGTGTGAGACTTCTTTTTTATTTTTAATAAGTTCCATATCCAAATTGTGTTCCCTTAAATAACCTACATATTGGTGATGCTTAAAAATATACAGTGAGGTCCATAAGTAACGGATAAATTCATTATCTACGTAATTTACAATTTATGAGTAAAATCCTGAAACACGTCAATTTTTAACTCTAGAATGACATTTTGAGCATAATTTTATACCTCCCCACCAACCCCTTTGAAGTGACAGCTACCTCTTTAAAATTTTTAAATGGAATTAGGGTGCGTGTGATAGCTCATATGAAAGGGTTCTTTATTACACAGCCACACAAAAAAAAAGTTTCTGACCTGGTCTCACTGACCTGGGGTCACTAACCTGGGGTCTCACTATGTGTACTACATGTTTTTGAGGTTTCTGCCAAGGTTTCTGACGTGGGGGTCTGACTATGTGTGCTATATGTTTTTTGGGGTCGCTGAATCCGAATCCGGGGTCAGTTTTATCCAAGCACATCTGGGTTCGGCCATAACCTCAATAACCACCGTCAAATTTGCTATATTCGTTAAACCCACAAACATTATGGCTCCGAAACCTCATAATCCTATAATACAATATAACCCAATGGTTGTAGATTACTTTGGATTACGGCATGTACATATACATACATATACAGTCGGAGTTCTGGCATTCCCAGATTCATTAATTTATTTACAGATTTATTTATTTATAGATTTTTTTATGGTGTATATTTGCTTGAGAACTGTAAAATCAGTTAAAATCAGTTTCATTGTGAGAGATTTCGTTACATGATTGCAGCATCGAGTTATAGGGTTATGTAATTATGTGGCTATTTGGCTGTGGGGTTATTGGGTTATTGTATTATAGTACCATGAGGATTAAGAGCCATAGGGTTTGTGGTTTTACGGATATGGTGAATTTCAGAGTGTTTTTGAGGTTATGGCCGAACTCTAACGTGCTGTAATAAAACTGACCCCGGATGCAGATTCAGCGACCCCAAAAACATACAGTGAGACTGCACGTCAGAAACTTTTTTTACCGGGTTTTACAGTATTAGGTTGTGGGGTCAGTCGGTTATTGTATTATAGGGTTTGTGGTTTTAACGGATATAGCAAATTTGAGGGTGTTTTTTGAGGTTATGGCCGAACTCAGACGTGTTGGGATGAAAGCGACCCCGGATTCGGATTCATCGACCCCAAAAACATATTGTATACATAGTGATACCTCCAGGTCAGAAACTTTTTTTTGTGTGGCTATGTTATCTATTCAGCAATATACCTAAGGTTTTTTGAATTTTGTATATTTTTCATCAAGAAAATTAAATTCTATAATATCAATTTTAATTTCAAAATTATTATTATTATTATGAAATATATACAAGAATGTGCCTATGTACCAAATATCTGTCAAATCTGACGTTTTTAGTTAATTTTGTGTTAACATTCAGCTTAAATGTATCGGTTTCCCTGATACGCTGCGCAAAATACCCAACAAAAAGAAAGAATTAAAAAAGGGTTTCTTTTTACATATCAGAAAAAATTATACATTTAAATTTCTTTATTTGCTATATCTGTGAAAACTTATTATTCTATTGTGTTATTTATCGCTGATCGTCAAGTTGATCATTATTTTAATAATGAGTCTTTCGGATACCCAAAGAATTGAAATTTTGATATTATTAGTATGTGATGATAAAACAAGAACGCAGAAGCAGGTTTGCGAAATATTCAATACCAAGTATCCTGACCGCCGCATTTCCCAGTCTACGGTTAGTAGAATAGAAAACAAATTTCGTGAATTTGGAAATGTCACAGATATTCCTAAATCTGGTAGGAAACGTATTTTAGACGATGAATAGAAATTGGATATATTGTTATGTATATGGCAAATAGATGCCAAGATGCCTTTATTTATAAAAAAACATTATTTTTTCTGATGAAGTAACATTCGTCTTAAATGGAACAGTCAACAAACAGAACTGTAGATACTGGAGTACAGAAAATCCACATTGGATGATGGAGGCCAATACTCAATATCCTGAGAAGGTGAACATTTGGGCTGGAATTATAAATTCTCAAATTATCGGACCATATTTTTTTTGATGGACATTAACTGGCGCGCGTTACTTGGATTTCTTGCAAAATTTCTTAGTTACAGAGTTAAGAATGCTTTTCCCAGATGATGACAACCCCAACGAAATTGATAGAAATATTTGGTTTCAGCAGGACAGAGCTACACCACATTTTTCATTGGAAGTAAGAGCCTATCTGAATCAAATTTTTCCCAATAGATGGGTCGGTAGACGCGGTGAAATTGAGTGGCCTGCTCGTTCTCCCGATTTGACCCCTGTTGAGATTTCGCTCAACCATAGTAAAAATTCCTGTCTCTATTCTCGTGGCCGAAAAACTGACTTTAAGGTCAAGCCGCCACACGCGCGCTGTAACATGGCAACAAAAAATAAATAAATAAAGAGTTCGAGCTGTCAAGGAAAAACATCATACTCGCATTCGCAACTTTGAGTTTTTCATTTTGTAATTTAAGTTATATGTGATAATAATTAGTGAGATGAAACAATAAAAATTGTTACTAAAATAAGAACTGTTTATTCAACTCAACCAAACAAAATTGCCACTGCCCAAGCTGTGA
Organism: Aromia moschata; assembly: GCA_029963805.1. Classification (NCBI taxonomy): domain Eukaryota; kingdom Metazoa; phylum Arthropoda; class Insecta; order Coleoptera; family Cerambycidae; genus Aromia; species Aromia moschata. The sequence goes on from JAPWTK010000166.1 coordinate 934,047, forward strand.
CTTGGCAGACCCTGGATATATATTGGAAGAAAGAACACTCCAACAACCCCGCTTGACTATTTTTTAAAATATGAAATAAAATGAAGATTTAAAAGACAGAATAAGGAAAGAAATTAATCAAATCACTCCGGAAACAATACAAAATGTTTTAGAAGAATTTCAGCAACGCCTCCATTACTGTCAAGAAGCAACGGGCGCCCAGTTTGAACATTTGATATAAACTGTTTTTCTGTTCTGTTTAATGTTCTTTTCTTTACTTAGTAACATTAAAAATGTAATATTTTTCAATAAAAAAATTATATAAATTAAAAAAAATCTTATGTTACTGTGTGGAGAATTAAAAACCCTTTTAAATGAGCTATCACACGCACCCTTGTTCCATTTAAAAATTTTAAAGGGGTAGCTGCCACTCCAAAGGGGTTGGAGGTATAAAATTATGGTCAAAAAATGTCATTCTAGAATTAAAAATTGACGTGTTTCAGGATTTTACTCATAAATTGTAAATTACGTAGATAATGAATTTATCCGTTACTTATGGACCTCAATGTATATTTAATTTATAAATATTATTTACCAAAATTGTGTAAACCTTGAATCAAATTCTTACTTATTCATCATTATTAATTAAGTAATTTGAGTGTTTAATCTGTAGTGGTCGAAAAGCAGTCTTCTAACTAAAATATTTTAAAATACTAGTACATTTATGTACCTAATATCCACCCACGGGTATACCCATCTGATATCATCAGCGAACAGTGCACGCTGCAGTTCATAATAGGCTGGCTGCATGGCAATTTAAACGTTATCTCGTTAAAAGTAATTTAATTCAGTCAAGGATATTAAATATTTGAAAGTTCAACCTGTTTAGGAACTGGGTGAGCTAGACTATGCATGCTTTGCAATCGCGGTGAAAAAATAATAGAGTGTTTATCGTGAAATTGATTGTCTAACTTCCTCTTTGGCTAGGTAGATATTTTCTTTATTATTAGTATTATGCAATGCCAGTGGCGTACATACTTACAGAGAGCGGCAAAAGTACTGCATAACTAAAAAAAAAAAACGACGTTTTCCACGAAACACCGAACTACTACAATTTTCTCGACGCGCGTTTCGCCAACTAAGTTGGCATCTTCAGGAGAATTGGCATCAACCTGGTTGGCGAAACGCGCGTCGAGAAAAGTGTAGTAGTTCGGTGTTTCGTGGAAAACGTCCAGTTTTTTGTTTCTACGCCGAAGGTTCCAGGATCCAATTTATATGCTGGTGATTAGTGTGTGAACACGAATAAGTGTAATGTACGCCACCGATGATGTTATTATTCAGTGGCGGTTGGTGATATTTCAGTTAGCCATATCTTGAAAACGACGCATGGGACCCACTTCACTTTTTAGGTGATGACTATACAGTATACACCTCTTACAGAAAGGATTTATAGTGAAAAAACCGTCAGAAAAGTTTGCGAAAAAAATTTTCAAAAAAACTGCAGAATACCCTGGGATCTCAGAAAAGCTCTGTGGAATATTTGCATTATATTTTTTTTTCATAATTTACAAACAAATATAAGGAGAGCTTTTTCGATTTGTTACAAAATATTTTTTTTTCAAAAAGTTATGGCCATTTTAATTTTGGGAAACACAATGTTCCTGTAAAATTAAAATTGTAAAACAACCTGTTTTCAACGTACTACTTTCACGCACGCTACACAGTTTCTAAAATTTTATTTTTTCGCATTAGTGCGTAAAGAAAAGAACAATCAATATAAATTTTATAAGGACAGGGCACTTTTTACAATACTACACTATATTTGATACTTAATTTATTTTTGTTTCATCATGTATTGGTGCTGATTTCTTTAGATTCAGTACGTTTTAGTGAATACATGCAGGGTTGGAAAGTCCAAGATTTCAAAGCCGATCATTAAAAGATAGAATAGAATAAACTCTTCAAGTAAAGGGAACTGACAGAGAAATATTATATCCATAGTTGCCAGACTGATATGTCATTTTAAAACTTTTATGAGCATTATTCTCTGTCTTTCGTGATAGGAGAGCAATAAAATATGTAGGCGGGACGCGCCCCGCACATAAATTATAATGCGCACGTGTGAATTAAATTATTATTATTGGTCGACGGAAAATAAGCACTTGAGTATTCCTGTGCGTACGCAGTATCCCGAGAAGTTCAATGTTTGGGTTGGTATTTTAGGCGATTCCATCGTTGGGCCATTTTTTATAAACGGTTCCTTAAATGCCAACAAATATCTAACAAATAAAACAAACTGTTTACGGACATGAACATGAAAGACCACGAAATTTAAATGATTTACGGGCCAGAATTGTACAAGTCCTAAATAATATTTCCCCTGAAGTGTTAGAACTAGTGTTGTAATAATACGTATTAAAAATTCCGTTCAATCCGAATATCAAACTATTACGTATTAATCCGAATAGTTGCCAACCGCAATACGGAATCGAGATTATTACGAACGCTGTCAAATGCCAGAAGATAGCGTGGATATCGTATCCGACGAAGTCTCGGACGAAGTAAACATAATACGTAATAATAAGTAATAGTGCGATGATACGAACACGAACGAGGTCCAAGGGAATACGGAATACGGAATTATTACGGATTATGATGCGATGCCGTGCCGTGTGCCGTGACATTGCGTATAGAAGGTCCTATCCGTATTCCGTAAGCCAAGAAAAGCAAAGCACGTATGAAAATTAATACGTATTCGTGAATTCATCCAAATACTCTTTTAGTACTATTACGTATTATCCGAATATTAAAATCATCCGAATATTTACAACACTAGTTACAACGCCTAAGAACTGAGTTTTACGATAGACTAGGTTTTTGCGAAGCACAAAGGGGCGACATTTTTGACCCACTTATTCAATGGGCATTTTTTTCTTTCTTTCGTTTTATAACGGGGTTGATTTATATTTTTGTTTTTTTATTTCTTATAGAACTTCAATTTTATTTTCTTGCAGACCGGTTAGTTAAGGAATTTTTGGAATAAGGAAAATTTGAAAATAAATACAATTATGTTTGTACACTTCTTTAAAGTGTATGGGATAATTGTAAAAGTCAGAATTGCGTAAGAATTTCGATTCATACAGCTAAGTCGATGTACACATCCATAGCTGCGAAAAAAGTACTGAGTTCCACTCAAATTCGGCGATAGGCCGTGTCAACTACCCATCTCCACTTTATATTACGCGCAGGTCTCATACGTTTCTAGTACGTGCACAAGCGTGAAACAATGTGGCATCTAACTGTCTTTGTCTGTCCTTACTGGTGTCTTTTAACTTATTCTCTTCTACACATGTATCGCCAATAAGTAAAGGTGCAATTTCCTAGGGTGTATATCATAAAATAAAATTATAACTCCGTGAGATATGCCATTATTAAGCTTGACGGAAACGAGATACGCCATAGAGGAATACGCACCATGTGTAGTACAGGAAAGTAACTAGTAGCCTTCCGCACGTTTGCCATAGTCTATTAAGAAATTATATCACACTCTTATGACTGTTTTACACACACCAATTTTTTCTCACAATAAATTGTACAAGTTGACCTTCAATTTATTGGAATACGTGTAAAACAGAAATTGCGCATAATTTATTGTCCATAATAAATTTTACAATAAATTGTACAATTTATTGCTCTAATTTCTTGGCCAATTTTAGGGATATTTAGTGACTTTTTACATTTATTTCATTGTACCAACCTAATAAATACTATATAAGCGATTTCTCTAGGGACAAACCTATAATAATTCTTAGGTTTTAGTCATTGAGAGTTGGCAGTGTTGAAATTGGCCAATACATTTTTATGAATATTGCAGTGTAAACAGTTACTAAAATTGGACAATTTATTGAAAAATAAATGCTACAATTTATTGTGCAATAAATTGGTATGTGTAAAACAGTCTTTAAATGTATTACATATACCAGAGGTTGTACAACAACACCAGCTATCACGGGACTACTGAAATAAATACGAACTGAGGCCACACCCATCACATGCTACGCGAGTTGCCTATGTGTTGCGTTACCGTATTCCAACTTCATTACTAACATTCATATTTTGTGACATACATGGCCTATTATCTGTGAGTTATGAGTGATAACATTTCTTAATATGTTTTAAATAAGTAGTTGTGCGACATTTATGTCATATTAATACCTAATCAGTAAAGTTGGCAGAAACGAGTCGAGTTTTATCTTATTTAGAATGTTGTCTTCTATACATATACGAACAATAACATATTTTATTATTGCGGATTATTTTTTATAGTCGATACAGGTATTTTACACACAAATTGCACAGAATATTTTTTACACCCGAATTTTTATACAAAAAAAAAAATAAAATCGCTTTTGGCCCTAGACTGTAAAAAAAATTACACACTTTAAAGAAAGGAAATTTATTTATTTCTTTACCTAAAAAATTCGGTTGTAGAAAAAGTATTGTGTGCAACTCATGTATACCTGTAAAGTCCCTTTTTCGACTCGTGTGATTCACACGTCAGAAAAGAGTCAGTTTACATACTTGTTATATAAATAACCAGTTTGTTAACTACAAAAGGGTTTAAAAGGGGTTTAAAATAGATACATTTCTTGCTAATTAAAGTTAACAGCGAATGCTCGTATTATCAATAAGTTGTCAGTTTGACACACGGTGGTTTCAGTTAATTACCGATTATCACTTTAAAATCTAATCAAACTACGATTATAGTGCATTTAACGGAAACGCAAAGAATAGAAATTTTGATTTTTATAGGATATGGCGTATCCTGTCTGTATATATTCCTTACTGCGCTTATTACCTATAAACAAACGAATAATGAAAAAAACATTGATGAATAAAACAAAACAATTTCTTCTTCTGATTGAGTTGATTTCACTTGTATCCTTCCAATACATTAGATTGCCAGTAAATATTCCGGGAGTTGTCCACTTATAGATAATAATACATTATTGTTCATTCATAGTGGGACGCCTATGAAACTAATCATGAATACATACATATGTACATGCAAACAGGTAAAACTGGCTATTGGATTTCTATTAACATTATAATGTGGTTATTTTACTAGTTACAGCAGAGGATTACTAAACTGAATTTCTATTTCTATTAAATTACTCATCTTTTAAAGTGTGCTTTGAAATTTTTTTCTTCGGATAAAATCTGTCCAGCATACATATGTATGGACATACATATGTATGTATACAGTCTGTCCCAAATTGGTTATGTATGTATTGCTATTTCGGCTATTGTTGGAGATAGAAAAATGATTTAATGGGGACAGTTTTATAACAGAAATTAAGGGATTTAAAAAATCTCAAATTTTTAGGTGATTTTTAAAGAGCTATAACATGGGGAAAAATGGTCATTGGGAAAAAAAAAAAAAAGAAACCTAAGCTCCAAGTTTCTAGTTTTTGGATCTTGAGTTTAAATTTTTTTAGCTTCAGCAGTTTTTGAGTAATCATAAGAAAACCTTCGAAAAACCATTTTTCGAAATTTTTGCTTATCTTTTAAAAGGTTCACAGACCCCAATAATTTTTTTTCGATATCTTCATCACAAAGATCTTTTAGATAATTTAATTATCTTTAATTTGACTGATTCCTGAGTCCTGGACGATGATTTTTCGCTGAGTTATCGCCGTTCAAAGCAAAAATGTCATTGTTGACTTTTGATAATCAATTAATCGGGAAATAATGAACGTATAGAAAATTCAAGTAGGGTTTTGAAAACTGCAAATTATCTAAAAGACCTTTATGATGTACATATCGAAAAAATTGAGGTCCGTGCACCTTTTACAAGACAATCAAAATTTTAAATCGTTTTCGGTAGTTTTCTTATGGTTACTCAAACACTACTGGTGTTAAAAAATTTTTCAAAAACTAGAAACTTGGAGCTTCAATTTCCTTTTTCCTACGACCATTTTCCCCAAGTTACAGCTCTTTGAAAATCACCTTAAAAAAATTTGTGATTTTTTATATATCCCGTAATTTCTGCGCCTACTTTTTTTCAAATTCGATTTATCATTGTCGAGATAATGCACAGCATTTGCTTTGATTGATGTGCACAACATTTGCTTTGCGACTATATATCACAATATTAGAAAAATGCGTTGCCTCCTATGAGATTTAAAAAATATATAATTTTTTTCGAAATATGCAACAATTTGCAAATTACAAACAAAAAAATAATCAGCTACTGAAAACAACGTTAACTACATAAATTGTTCTATGTGACGTCCCTCCTCATATAAAAACATTTGGTATGGCTTTAAAACTAAAAAGGGGGGCAGTACACATTTATTTTTTGAAAAAATCGATTTTCCAAAAACATCGAATTATAATAGAAGATGCCTTTAAAAATAGTGTAAAATATGTTATACAGGCCAAAACGTTCAATAGATATACAGCGCGTGTCAAAAGTTCCGGGACGGCAAGGCAACAGAGGTCAGAGCTCAGAAAGGCTAGATCGACACAATCTGAGCTTTATGAGGAGCAGGAAGGTATAATGTATGGACCAGGCATCGTTGATTAAGCATAAGGTACTTTTTTCAGTTTCATACATATTAAAAAAAAAACAAAGAAACTTCAAAAGCGTTTTCTCAAAACCGCTTTCTCCAAAACAATGTTTTTTGACCTGTGGTTGACAATGTGGTTGACCTGGTTGGCAATTTTTTGAAGAAACTATTGATCCGATCGGGCTGAAATTTTGAGGGCTTATTCTGCACATGTATAGCTATTGTATGAACAATCATGAAAATCCGTTGATATTTAACCACTTTTTAACCCGTATTTCACTAAAAAGAAAGGGGATAAAAAATTCAAAAGTCCGCCATTTTGTTTTTTTTTTTTCACTCAAAATACTTGTTTGTAGTTCAGACGATAGTGGCTGGCTTATATTTTAATATCCATTTTGAATTTTTTGTTTCAGATATTCTAGAGCTGAGATTTTTTGCCAACTTTTTTTTTTAGATGGTTAACTCCAGGCAGCCATATCACAGCCGCACGTAGCCTAAAAATGACAAACAATTTTTTTTATATAGTTTGAGATGTTGACTTCTATATGTCAAATAATTAGAATATTAAAGTATATTACTACAAAAACAATCTTGAACAAAAGTGTAATAAATGTGTACTGCCGCCTTAATTTATTAATTGAATGATGCTAACTACCTCTACTTGAACAAATAATACCAACTCTCACACAAACTGTAAAATATACAAACCAAACTTTCAGCATAATAGTTGCTCAGCCCATAATAGAGCACGAGTGATCCAATGTTTAAGTGACAATTTTACAGCCAGCAATATCTCAGTCAGTTCGTTTGGGTCATTCAAAAATGAAGTATACCCATTATAATCTCTAGAAAATGTACAAATTTAAGCGAAATACATTCGTCGTCAATTTAGTTTTAAAGCGGTGCAAAAATTGTTTAGATGAGAAGGGTCGTCACATTTTTTTGTAGTTTAATGTAAAATAGTGTTGTAGTTTTTTATAGTACTATTGTTTGTTGTGCAATACAATTGTTTGTACAATAAATTTTGTACAATACAACAACAACAACAACAAATTTTGTACAATACAATTGTTTATTTTTTCTACAATGTTTGTAGTACAATAGTTGTTTATAGTACATTTTTTGTAGTTTACTGTATTTTTTAGTACCTAGACGATTTTTTTTTGTAAATTGCAAATTATTACCTACTTTGAAATAATAAATATTGTTTTAAATTTCATAGGATGCAACATGTTTTTCTAACTTTGTAATACATTGTTGAAAAGCAAATTTTTATCACTATTTAACCACAGAAAAATTAAATATGGCATCGTGAGAAAAATCAGAGTTAATGGTATTAACAGAAATATTTTGACAATTTTGAAAGTTCAATGTTCAAAGTTCAAAAGATATGGGAGATTTTCTAAAACGCACCTTCTCAGTTTTTTGGAATTATCTCGAAAACGATTGCAGATAAATCGAATTTGAAAAAAAAAAGTTGAAGAAATAATAAAGTCCTCTAAAATTGTTCCCATTCAACCGAAATATCAATGTATTTGTCAACCATTTTGGGACACACTGTATACATAATGTATATATACATATGTATATATAAGACATACTTATGTATGTATGTATTACTTTCAAATACACATAGTGAAGTGGAAGTATCGTATAGTAAAATAAAATATGGATATTATTGACTTAAATAGATCTAAAATATTCGAAAACATCGATATTAAGTTTAAGCGAAAAAAAATCCTAATCTCTACCTTTTTATAACTTTTTTTGTGTACATGATAATTCGACGAGCAGCGGATTTCTTACATAGTGTCGTTGAAATATATGTACGTCAGGCGCCACACCGCAGAAACGCCTTGAATTTGTTTTAATCGATACCACATTTAAGTATTTTTAGATTTGGTAAAAAAATGTTTAGTAAAATGAGTAAGTAAATTTATCTGATAATAAATATTAAATATTAAATTATCTGATAATAAATTTCCCTATTGTATTACGAAAAGTCGTAACAGGGATCAAAATTTATAAACTAGCTTTATTTCTGTATTTATACCTACTTACATAGTTCTCTTCATTTTTTTTTGTATTAGCTGGAACCTGAAACATAGAGAACACTGGGACAAATTTAATTAAGTAGCTGAATTAATAAGCTGAAAACTTACAGAACAAATTATGTTATAGATGGTATCCGGGAATTGAGTGACAACGTAATCATTTAAAATTTATTTTTTTCTTAGCTAAACCGCCCACCCAGTCAACATTTTGCAAATGGTAAAAAATAAGTAAGCTATCAATAGAAAACAAGTCGATTGATTATCAGGTGTTTCTATATTTTTGAAAGCGCCCTAATAGCACTAAAATATGTCAATTGTAGACCTAAAGCCGTATCCCAAAAATGGTCAAAATTGATATCCGCGTTTTAGAGTTATTAAAGAAAAACTAAAATTTTTCCGGAATTTTGAGGCCTACTAGTGGCTAAACGAAGCAACTTTAGGCTATACTCGTATGCAAATTAGCCTGAATAGTTTTCTTTTGGGTCAAGGAATCTCTGGTATATGTTGTACACTCGATTCCCGGACTAACCCTGTATAGTAAATGAAATGCAATTTACTCAATCATGTAAGGTTATTGGGATTTATTGGATTGTATTGGAAAATTTATTGGTATAAATAGGGAGGTTTCTAAATGAAGAAAATTGTAGTTGATATTATAGTGTATGGTGTTTCACAATACCTACATATAGTATATCGTGATCAGATCAATGTTAAAATACAAAGCCATTATTAACAAACGAAAAAAAGAAAGTAAATGTACTTCTG